>VYXF01009199.1:2007008-2066402 GCA_013397295.1 Polioptila caerulea | reverse complement strand
ACTCACAGAGTCAAGGTTTCCCAAGAATTCCAAGAAGCATCTGAGAATTAGAACATTTTAGCTATGGAATGATTTTAACTACATTTGTCTTTGGAAACATTTATATTAGAGTATTTTTGCTGTCATAATCAAAAGATTTTTGTATATTTCTTTTTTCCACTTTCAGATGTTTTTTATGTTTTCTGTGTATTTTTCTTCTTTTTCAATAGAAAACTTTTAACAAAAGCTAAAATTCTCATCACAAATATAAGAATGCTTATTGACAATTTGAAACGTTTTTTTCAGA
This sequence comes from Polioptila caerulea, assembly GCA_013397295.1. Taxonomy (NCBI): domain Eukaryota; kingdom Metazoa; phylum Chordata; class Aves; order Passeriformes; family Certhiidae; genus Polioptila; species Polioptila caerulea. The sequence goes on along the minus strand of VYXF01009199.1, from coordinate 2,066,116 downwards.
AATTCTTGTAAGTTTTTTTTTTCCAAGAAGCTATTTTTTAATATAAATTTTAAAAAGAAAATAAAATGACCCCCCCACCCCCTTAACCCCAACAACCAAAAAAACCCACCAAAAATCCCCAAACAAAAAACCAACCAAACAAACAAACAAACAAAAAAAAACCCTTGAAAGACTTTTGGAGAAGCAAAGGAATTTCCAAAAAGTTAAAAATAATTTTGAAATTAAACACTTTAGGCCTTCTCAGCTTAACATATAATTCTTAATAATCCACATACTTTCTTATTTACTAGCAAAAAACTTCTTGACATTTTTGCAAATGTTTTGATAAAGCACGGTCTAAGAGTGTGGCTACTGCACTTTCACAGCCATTTGTGGTGGCAGAATTGTATTCCGTAGAGGTACAGAGGTGCAAGACTGCAAATGGGTTAGATCTAGTAATTCATTCTCACTACATTTTGCAGTAAAGAGTTTCTATCTATTTCATAAATTATGGGTCTATTTCTCATAAGGTCAAAATCATCCCCTTTGAACTTATCAACAATCTCCTCTCTTTCTTGAGATTAAATTGCCAAGGATTTATTTTGTGTTGCTGGAGAGGAGTACTCCAACACTCTCTGTATTCTCTCAGTTAGTTGTCTATCGTTAGTGAACCCAGTATGATCTCACTTTTATAAAAACGAAGTTGTATTTTACGAAGCCCATTATTTAGAACTGTAGGAAGGACTTTTAGGTCTGTGTTTAATAGGGAAACAGATCTTCAGGATTAACATACCATTAAAACTTTTCAGGTGTAGGTATTAATGTGATAATATGCCACAGAAATAAGAGGCTCATCCCCATTTGACAGTCCATTAAATGTATCTGCATCATTAATAGTAGTATTAAAATTGTGATTTCAATCACAGTTGTTATTCACTGTAGTAGGACCTGTAGAAATACATATTAGAAACACTGTACTACAGTTAGAAAATAAATCATTCTAATATCTATTAGGTAATCAGTATCAGTAAGTTAAGATCCATCAGTTTAGTAGTTAAGCAGAAAATTTCACGTATCATAAACCTGATGCATTCACAGAGAAAGCTGGGCTAGGTCTTCATTGCATTAGTACCCCAAGCTGAAACATATTTTCTGAAGCTGACTCTTGTCTGCTTCCCCCTGCCCAATTTTCTTTCCTTTATAAATACTACACTTCACAGTTGCTTTATGTTAAAATGCTTGATTTTCAAAATTGAATCACAGTGAACCTTTTAAAGGGGAATGTGACCAACTGTCAAATGTAAGGCTCTCCAAAGAGACTTGACCATCAACATGGGAGAGGCAAAACTGGAACTGGCAACTCCCTCTTCTGTGGTGTAATTTGATGCTCTGAAAACTCAGGTTTGGAATAAAAGAGGATATTATGCATCTGATATTGCTCTAAGTGTCAGTAAGAATGCAGCAGATTAAACTACAAAACACCAGAGGCAAGCAGCCAAAACAGAATGTTGATGAGCTAAATGGAACTTTCCAGGGGGGTAGGTACATACAAAATATTGTTTGTATTGGGCCTTGAGACACCACACCCAGAGAAATTCAGAAAGTTCATTCTGCTATTAAAAGATTGACTTGAGAAGTTCTAAATTAGGAACTGTATGCCTGCAATCATGTAGTAGTCATGTAAGGACATAAGACTTGGGTGAACACTTAGAAATTATAAACTCCATTCTTTTGTAGCCCCATATAACCAATATGTTTTAAACTGGTCACAAACACAAAAGATCTGTCCCTCTGACTCTATATTGTACTCTAAGAAAGGACAATTAGTCTTGAACTCCTCAGATACAGACTCATCAACAGAGGAAAATATCCAGAGAATGAAGGAGTACTTCTATAACCTCCTTTTCTATAAATCCTTGTACAAGTGACATGAAGAAAAAGACATATTAAAAATTATAAAGGAGAGTATTCACAAAATAATTGCTCTCAGAGTCATTGGATTGCAAAAAGGGCATTTTTATCCAATATACATTAGAGTCAAAGGGTTGCCTAAATTGGGATTGAGAGAAGACTCATGGATCGAATTAGCGACTTCGCAAGTAATTGTCTCTCCTTAAAAACTGACTCCTGTGCATAATATTGCTCTCATTTTCCCCACTGACAATTCTAGTTCTCCGTTTTGTAGGATAATAAAAATGCTTATGGTTCTCTTGGAACCATTTCAAATCTGTTCTACCTGAGTTTAAAAGAGATTATTGAGACAACCCTTCTTTACAACTTTTCTAGTCTCAGGAAATTTTACTTAGCTAGTGATGTCACTCCCATAGAGAAGAAGAGATTGAATTTATTTTACTGACTTCTGTAGCATGTGGAGAAAAGAATCACTGAAATAAAAAAAACATAAAAGCACATTTTTGGGGATGAATAAATAATGCAAGAAGAAATCTGCAGCTGCTCTGGAAGTCAGTGATTTCTGCAGTAATTCCCTATGTATCTCTTACACATAAAATTCAGATAAAAATCTGAAATTCATTTAGGAATATAGTAAAGATGATGCCCTGATTGTGCTTCAGTTCATATTACTCTCTATTCATGATCTTTTCAATGTTTTATCTCCATTACATTATTAGACTTTCAACCATCTCTGATTCTGCCCTTAATTTATTTTCTATTTGTTCTTCGATTTATTTCTTTCCATGAGTACTTCCAAAATATTTTGTGAATTAAAACAGAATAAGAAAGGAGAACACTCCTAAATCACATAGATTTGTGTAAATGTCTGGAGGTATGGGTTTAGAAATTGGACAAGCAAAAGTTCTATACTTTAAGCACAGTTGCATATACTGTACTTCATAAAGGAATTATATGACAGTTTTAGCTGGAGAAACCTTAAAGATCATGGGAGCATCATACAGCTGGCACAACCTGGCTGAGAAGATTCTTAAAAACCCTAGATGACAACTTTATGGATCACTGGGAGATAATTCTCACCCTCTGCTCAGCTTCAGTGAGAAACGTTTGAAGTGCTGTGTCCAGATCTGGGCTCCTCAGTACAAAAGAAACATGGACATACCAGAGAGAATCCACTCAAGAGACATGAAGGTTATTGAGAGCTTGGAACATCTGTTATATGTGGAGAGGCCAAGAGAGCTGGGACTATTCAGCTGGAGAAGAGAAAGCTCAGAGTGATCTTATAAATGTTTTTAAGTTCTTTATGAGAGAAGGAAAAGAGATGGAGCCAGGCTCTTCTCAGTGGTGCCCAATGGCAAAACAAGAGGTAATGAGCACAAACAGAAAAACAGACCATTCCATTGAAATACAAGAAAAACATTTTTTAGTTTTATAAGAGGTTTCATAGAGAGGTTGAAGAGAAATTAAAAAACTTATCAGATACAACTCTGAACCAACTTCTGAGGGTGACTCTACTTGAACAAGGTAGTTAGACTGTTTGATCTCCAGTAGTGCCTGCCAAGCTCAGCCATTCTACAACTGTGTACCAAACTGAAAAAGGCTGTCATACTGCCATCAAATCAGTTCCTGTTTGCTTCTTATTGCTAAAAGTTGAAAGTTTCCTCTGGAAAACACAGCAGCTGATAGAATCATTAAGGGCTTTCCAGATCAAGTGCAATTGTTACCCCAGCACTGCCATGTTACCACTAAGCCACGTCCCCAAGTGCCGACACCCACACATTTTTTTTTAATACTTACGTGCAGATACACTCAGATGGTGTATGCAGCAGTTAGAGATTTACCCAATTAGAGAAAATCTTCAGGACAGCTTCACAATGTCATAGGATTTTCATTTATATGCTTCAAATATAATGGTTGCCTTTTGAAAACTGCTTCTTTTTATTTCCTGTTACTCAAAGCATAACCATACTCATAGATGTGTGTCCACTTACAAGAGGCCAGTTTGTAAAACTCTGCTTTTACTTCAGTTTGATCAAAAATATTTTAATAAAACTTGCCTTTTCAATTAAAAGGCTAAATTCTCTTTGAGATGAGAAGCTTCAAAAGTGTTGCCTATGGAGACAGAGTTGTTTGCCTTTAAACTGCGACATTACAGGGACTGTAGAAGGCTTTGGATTCTTGCTGGGCTTTGAATCTTGGAGCATACCATAATTTATTTAACAGTACTTGAAAAGAGCAGGGGTTGTAGAAAGTGATATTAATTGTTCCTCCCTTCTTTATGGTTCTGTATTTCAATCAGAACTATGTTTGACAATGAAAAAAAAAAAATCAATAAAATCTCTTCTATAAATAAGCAACCACAGTGAACAGCAAGCCTGTTGTGAAGGTGTGAACATTACCAATTCTGAAGTATAGAGTAACTGCTAGTGTTAACATATAAGTGTATGGATTTATATGCTGAACAAGTTGAAAAAGCATTCACCTGGACTGGAAAACACATTCCTTATTCCACAAATATAAATGTAAAATAGATAGGTTTAAAATAAATATTTATGAATATACATTACATATAAATATATAATATATATCATGGTTATATATTGTATATAATATATAATAGAAAATAAATATATTTATAAATAAAAATGTATTGATTTCATAATATAAATAAAATAGAAAAGGGATTCATACAAAAGAAATATAAAATTAGCTAATCATAACCAAAATGGTCATGCAAGTAAAAACTCTTCATCTGAATGCAACTAATTTTACATATGAGCCTAGTATAAACAAATATGTACAAGAGTGTTTCACTTTACCTGGACTGTTACACTCATAAATTTCTAAAACATGGATTTCTCTAAGCTACAATATTTTCAGTGGAACTCCTAAAGCTGGTCAATTACCATGCTCTTCTACAATAGGGAAGCCAGATGTGAAAGTTCTGGGCAGATAACTTAGTAAGACTTTCTGCTTAAGTCTTCTTTAAGTGCTAGCTTAAAAACATGGACTTCTGATGATTGTTTAACATAGTGCAGCTACTAGAAGATTATTTTTAAAAAATTGCATAAGTGCTTTTCCCTTTCTTAGTTGTCTTTTGCTTTCAAATTCCAAGCTTGATCTTATTTTTCTTTATGACAACTATGTCATCCAGTATATTTTAAACAAACCTTTGATCTTTCACTCTCTCCCATAATTAAGCTATGTGCCTGTGTAATTTTAAGAAATAATAGCAGTGGGTTTTCTTTGTTATTGTTGTTGGTTTTGTTTGGTTTATTGGTTTAGGTTTTTTTTTATCCCAGAGAACCTTGGTTTGCTTTGTTTTCTTGAAAACAGCATGTTTTCTCAGTATGATCCATCATCCAACGATATTTTACCTGTTTCCTCAACAGTTTCCCCTGGATTGTTGGTCTGGATTCTACAAGCTCTTTTCTTGTAATCTTGTCATGTCTGATGGACATGTGAAAATCATGCTGCAATCCATTCAATCCATCAGAAGCCTCTCCTTGATGTTTCATAACTGTGCAGGTGGCAATTTAACAAATACTGCAGATTTGGAAGTGATTTTTTTAAAAAAAGGCCTTTGTAGCACATCACCTCAAGGGTAATTAATGAATTTTCAATAAATATCATTAATTTAGTGATGAACTTCCAGCTCACTTCTAATTGAATTTCACACTATTGCACACTCACACTGTTGCAAATTTGGAAATCTCTAATTAAATTGATGGTGATATTGCAGCAAAGCTGTTCATGGAAGAAAAAATAGTGCACGCAGTACTTGAGATCAAGATTTGTGTAGTAGAAGAGGCATTTAACAACTTCAGTTTTTTTCCAAGCAGATATCACTTTGCACGAGTTGCTGTTTAGAGGCTGACATGCCTTGTTCATCAAGACCAAACAGGAGAAGTTACACTGATAATTGACTTTCAAATACTCTGAAACAGTGCAAATGTCAGACACTAAGCTCAGGTGAGGATGGTTTTCTCAGTGAATTTAGTAAGTGTAACTTCCAGGTCAGGGGAGAGTATAAGTGGTAGAACAGTGGAGTAAGTGGCTATTGTTTGTCCTCTTTTTAGTTGCAATCACATTCCTTATTTCCCCATCCAAATTTTCATTTCTACAAAGGCATACTTTTTGGAATCTTTCTTTGGTCTGTGTTGCCATTTGGCTAGTCTTCATATTCAATAATTCAGGCATAAATAAATTATATTCTATTTGTATCTAATTCCTCTACATTTGCAGTACTTAGTTTTTTGCTCTAGGAAAAAAATGTCTACTGACAGACTTCTAGCTTGAGAAGTTAAAATATATAAATATGCAGCTAAGAGGAATATCTACGATTTTATTTTTCACATTTTTACAGGTAAAACCAACTCTTTTTTTCATACAGCCTTCAGAGAGTTCATTCATTAGTGGCATTGTTGTTTCACCCTGAAAAGGGTGTTGGATTGGGTAAGATAAAGCTACACTTGAATTTGCAACTTTTAAAGCAGAATTTATATAGCAGTGTAAGTAAAAGCGTATTGACAAACTATGGGGAAAAAAAAAAAAATATAGGCCCTGTAGCTTCAAGAAGCATTTCACTTCTCTTCTTGAGGGTTGCTGCTAATTCCTGTTAATAAAATTGAAGAGAGCCTTTTATTTCTAGCTACAGGACAATTGTCTTTTTTTTTAAAGATGGGGAAGAGACAGCACAGAGAGTAAAGAGGACAGCAATTTTTCATCCAGGAGGTTGAGCAGTTTAAGAAATCTCAGCATTTGTAGTGCTCAGCTCAGACTGCAAACTACTAGAAATAGATTACACTGAGCATGTTCAGCCATTCTAGTGTTTTGAACATCAAGCAGCTGGGCAAGAGCTGTCTTTAGCTATGATGTTGAATACATCATTAACCCAGAAGCACACACACTTCAGCAAAGTTAATTATCCTTCAGTGACTAAAGTAGCATGACCATTGCTTGTTTATCATGTCACATATGAGGTACCCAAACTAGCTGCAACATAAAAAACATGCAGTTTTTGTTCTTTTGATTCCTGTTCGTGTTTGCAGACTGCAAAATCTGTACATAGAAAGTGCTGGGGTTTTTTTTGTTTTTTTTTTTTAAGTGAAAGTCACTCGATCTTGTCCATATAAATTGCCTTGCAAATATTCATATCAAACTTCTGTGCCAAAATGGAATCCAAATTTCAGAGCCAAGCAAGTTTCCTTAAGCATCATTTCTCTCATGGAATGATTAATTCACCACGGTGTGTGTAATATATGCAGAGGGTAAACTATTTCTCTTCTCCTACAGCATCTTTTCATTGCTGGCAGCATGTTCTTACATCTTGACCCATCATACATTTACATGATATTTTCTTCACATCTGCTACTTCTGTATTCATAGCTTTAATCCCAGCAGCTCTTTTCTAGTGTTCCTGTGATTGCCAAAGTGCACAAGTAAATCCCGCTGTAAAACTCCATGTTCCAGTAGGCTCTGGCTGCTCTCTGTGGAAGGATGGTAGTTATTCACAAACTGAAGGACCATCTTTTTTTCTGTGTGAAGTCAAAAGCTGCGATCTTTAAAGCCTGGAAGAAACAAAACCCATTTATTACTCTAGACAGAATGATTTGCAAAAGCTGCCAGCCTGGTGATCTTCCGCTGCCTTGTGTGCTCTGCATCCTTTTGGCACTGCATTTAAATAAATGAATACAACCATTAATGAATCACCTGGTTCAGTCAGGTGAAGCTACAAGTGTATTAGAAAAATAGGAGAAAACAAAGCATAGGGGAAGCTAATAAAAAAATGCAAGAGCATAAGTCTTATATTGACTATTACATTGACTTTACCTGCTTCTGGCTCTGGGAAGATTTTGTAATCTTTCAGATAGTTTTCTGTGCAAAAAATTGGAAGATGTAAGTCTTGGAAATATACAGAAGCGGTACCTGAAATGGTATCCTGAAGCTGTTTTTTCTTCCACTGCTGGGGCATTTGGCAAGTACTTGGCAGTGCAGCAGGATGTTCTGTAAAAGGTAGCAATCTGGCTGGAGAAATGTTGGCAAGAGCAGAAATTTTCTGTACCATTAAGGAACTTTAAGCTCTGGAGTTCAGCCCATCAAATCACAGAAGGAAAATTACCTGTCAGACCTTCCAAGTGTAGCTGACCTGCACCTGCACTGACCTTATTGGTATTCAAGCCCTAATGCAAGGATATAGGGAGGCAAACTGGCCTCCTTAATGTCACACAAAACAAAGAACACTTAGCAAAGAGCCTCAAATTCAATATTCAGCTCCTGCCAAAGTAAGAGGCTTGTCTAGCCCATATAATGGTTCACTTTTGTGTTTATGGAAGTAGTCAGATGCATTGAATACAGCACTGCTACTAAGGGAACAGGAAGAGGTCTGTGGACCTTTGTGAAAGAAGGCCCTCTGGTCATTGCAATATCAAAAGATACTGCATGCAAAGATGTATATAGAACAAATTATATGAAAAAACCTCCAGGGTTTCTGAAACAGAATAATTAATATGCAATCATATTATTTTCCAAATTTGCAATGACAAGCAGCACTCCAGAACTTCTGAATGAGCTGATACTTCCATCTAGTCTTGGTTTCCTTTCCTCGTGCCTCCAGTGTGATTGGGATGCCAGCAAAGCCAATTGAAGAAGTTACACTCCTGTGGGAACTGGCCTCCTCGCATTGTCACAAACACAGGATAATAATTCTGACATTGGAAATCAACTCTGCTTGGCAGTACTGGAGGACTGTCATAGTCTACTGAGAATTTTTTACCTGTCATTTTTGGCATATGCAAGGAATAGTATTTTTGGCAGGGAGAAGAGAGAGACAGTTACTCCTTGTGTACTGGGGGCTCCATGGGAGGGTCAGGGTCTCCCCATAAAGGCAGGGCCTGGCAGCCAGGATTTGCTCTGTTGCCCCAGCCAAGAGCAGGGCCACCAGGAGGGTGCCAGAGGCAGCCACAGCCCTGGGCATCGGCCATCTCCCTGGGGATGATGATGGGCTCAGTTGGGCCCATGGCTGGCCAGGCAGGACAGGGCTGGGAGGAGCTGAGGACCAATACTCCACACTACAGGGACAGGGCTGAAGTGGACAGGGCAGGATAGGACAGTCCTTGGTGCTCTTGGAATCCTGATGGTTTTGTCCTGCAGGGAGTGAGATTTCCAAGCTGGGCTAGAGACATTGTGTTAATCATCATCTGTCTGCACCATCCTGCCTCTGAAGAAATAGTTTATTTATCCATCTTCCTTGATTTGAAGGTGATAACGTGAAAACTGCTGACAATACCCATCACATTATCACTATGCTGTGAGAGTATGAGTGCACATGTTCTGCTTGGTCCTTTTATCTTTTCAAAATTGTACTGTAACCTTTGCTTTTCCTCTTTATCTGGAAGAACCCTTCCTCTCTTTGTCTAATATAGAATATAAACATATAAAAGGCCCCAGTGAGAACTGTTTTCTTCTCTCTCCAGCTGCAGAGTGATGGTGAAGTGCTTTTTTAGACAGCTGAAGTTGGAGTTGCATCGAAAATAACTTTCATTATAAGACAGGACAAAATACTCGAATGCAACAGTCCAATAATTTTTTTGCTAGCTTTTTATATCCAATATATATCATTTAAAGCATCCCATGTTTCAAGAGCTTTCCCAAGCCCACAACAGGGCAGGACTCAGCCTGAAATCCTGATGACTCTCTGGAGCCTTTGCATCTGGGCACCCTAAAGCCATTTGGCTTTAGTTTATACTCACAAGCAGGATTCTGGATGTAAAATAACACTTCATGGAAGGAAACTGAATTAAAATTTATATTCTGTGTAACAGAAACTGTATTTTTTTGTTATCTCTATATGCAAATAGAATATGTGTCTTTTCTTCAGTGCTCTATAAAGTTGAAGTATTTGATCTGCCAGACTTTCTTACACATTCATGGAGTTCTTTACCAATTCATACGGGTGGAAAGTGTTCTGTGAAATCACATGAATCCATGGTCAGGGGAGGCCTGGAAAGTAGGAAGTGCTTGAATACATTACACATATTTGTAGTTTCAATGAGTGGCGAATTAGCAGTGCACACATGGTTTATTGGATTGTGAAATACCAAGGAACATCTTTCAGTGTTAGCTTATAGAATGCTAAAGCAGCTTTCCGCGTTACTTTTTAATGTACCTGGAGCGAAGGGACTGCTAATCCATATGGAGTATATTGTGCTTGATTAGTTTTATGGAGTGTGTTGTGTAAGGGTTGATTTATTTGCTGAATAAAATATCTACTTATGTGTAACACTGTGTGCTTTCTACTTCGGGGACATGCAGTGCCATTTAATTGGCTTGTGTAGATAGCTTGCTGGTTTTTGATACCTTAATAAAAGCTTCTGGTATACCTGTCTCTTCACATTTTCTTGCAATTAAGTGGATGGCAATATGGTCAACAACAAGGGCTTAGCAAGCACAGAACTTTATTTATCTTCCATTTATGAACCAAGGAAAAAATTAGGAGCAATAAAGCCAGAGTAATCAATGCTAAAAAGAAGTAAATAAGCCTTTAAACTAAATTTTGAAGTTTAACTTGCTGAAGTGAAGTAAGTGAAAAAAGGAAAAAGCAAGCAACTTAGTTATGATATTCTTGACCATCAGCATCCCTTTGTTTTTTTTTCCCTTTCCACCCCCTCTGAAGCGTTTTCCATCATGAATGCTGCACTCTGATTTGTCCTTCAAAATTTGTTTGTTTAATTCTATGGAAGTTATGTAGTTATCATTTGTACAAATAAAACATTTCTCCTTTTTTTTTGTTCTTTTCAAGATCTCATGGCCCTAACTCTGATATAGAACCATAAGTAGAAATTAGTCCAATTAGTCAAGAAATGTCCCCACTAGAGCATGTCAGTATGTTTGATTTTAATGGTCATACCAGTAGAAGATAAAAGTTGAATCTCTAGATCATCATTCAAGGAGCCAGTTTTACTATTACATTATATTTACAAAATATTTTTATTTTACAATAAATACAATGAGTACCAAAAAAACTTATCCAACATTGGGATGAAGTTACAAAAGAGAGAAAACAATTAAATACCTTGTTAAGATTAGGCTCCAAATCACAATCATTTATATTTTCTTTGAAGGTATTTCAGTCCTAACTTAACATTTTTTTTCTTTTTTTTTTTCTTTCTCTTTTATTTTCTAATGGATGCTTTTTCATCTTCTTCGATGTTCCATAAGAGATTGAGCAAAGGCTCTAATTTTTGCTGTACAGAACATCCCTCCTTTTCTTCCTACTAGGTGTTATTTCTTTACAATGGAATATTGCATCATCATCCAGGGCTCTACCATGATAATTTTGAGGTTTGTATCACTTCTTTACATCCCTTTTCTCAAGCTCTTTAATTATAAATATTAATTAGCACCTTCCTGGCTCCTGATATCTTCTTCTTCTTATATGTCTGAAAACATAGGAACATAAGAAAGACAGTAACAGGTCAGATTAAAGGTCTACTTGGCCCAAGAGCTGCCAGCAACACCTAACACATGTCCTGGAGAAAAAATATGAAGATGATAAGCAAAGAGAGGTGTTCTCTTCTACTTCCCTCCCCTAACACCAGGTAATATGCTACTATGGACTATCTGAACCAACAATGACATTTTTATTCTTAATTGCCTCTGATGAATATTGTTTCCAGGAATCTTGCAAAACCTTCTATTCCTTATTCTGAGAACAGTAAATGCATAGATGTCATACTAATCACTCTCTTTTTATTTTTTTTTCCTCCTGGAACATTATATGTAGATTAACTACTCCAGAGATATGCCACAACTAATTAGGAATTGGTTGGTCAGATTTTGCAAAAAAAACCCCATTCTTCCTTTCTCATTGCTTTTCATATTTTTAGTTTTATGAGGATAGTATGTACATTTGTGGAACCCCCTTTCTCAAACAGTAACAGAAATCTACCTGCATTAGCAGCAGAGTCATCAGTCCATGTGAGCTTGGCCAATGGAGCCCTAAAACAGTGACAATGAGATAAATCATATATTTGAGGCTACTCAATACTCTCAAAAGTTGGAGTTTACATCTAAATTTGCTATATATTCATCTGTAGCAATATGCAGCCAGAATGACTGTAAAACTGCAAGATCGTTAAAATAATGTATTTTTCAAGCATGTATCAGGAAAAAAGTTTTAATATTTCCGCCTTGCTTTCCTCCTTCATATTTTATTAATGTAGCTCCAGTTCTTTCTTGCTGAAGCAGTTTCCTAGTTAAATTTAAAAATCAGGAAATTAGTCTTTAATTTGCCTTTCATTTACATTCCCGTTTCTTTTGATACATGGTTTCAGAGTTCTGAAAAGAAATAGGCTTGCTGTTTTTAAACTCCCTATAGTGTGAACATTGAAAGCTTGATTTCGAGAAACACATGAAAATAATTCCCAGTTAGAATCTAGCAACATATTAAAATAAAGATTATTTATAAATTGGTCTTGGTTCCAAAACTAATATTGTAGGCCATGAAAAATTATTTTTTAGACAAATATATTGCTCTCTGGGTCTTTTTGTGCTCCTGTGGGTGATTTTGAGGAGTTTGGAGGGCAAAACACCAGGAATAAAAATGGAAAAGCAAAAAAAATTTCAACCCATTTTTAAGAATGCTTAAATCTACATAAAAAATAATGTATAGAGTCTTTGAGTGAACATAGAGAAAGTCGATAGCTCCAGGGAGGGAGAAGACAAAATAAACTTTTCTATAACCCTTTCTCCAAAACTGACTGAGAAATTCAAGATAAAAACAAAACAAAAAATCTCAATAGTTCAAAACTGGAATCATCAAGATATGATGCTCTCTACTTCTGAGCTCAAGATTGAGAAGAAGAGGAACCAATAAACCTCTGTCTCCTGTTTCTGCATTTCTCTTCAGCCCTTATCCCATGGGAAACATGCAAACTTTTAGGAAAACTATTTCTTTCTGTCTTAGGATTTGGAATTTTGTTTTGTTTTGATTGGTTTTTGTTTCTTTGGTTGCTTGGGTTCTTTTTATTCCTGTTGGGAATTTTATAAAGACATCAATGATACAACAAAATACATCTGCATTACATGGAATATTACAGCTCCATTAAAAAATTAGTGGGGTTGAGAAGTACAGAAAGAAATGTTTTCATATTTAACTAAAGATCTGCTTTAGGTTTACTTGAGTAGAAAAGATACTATTGTTTTCTGTACTTTAATACTAGCTTTTTAGACCTGAAGAAATTGAGATTTTTTTCCCTCCTTGTAATATAATTTTTTTTTTTTATTTAGAAGTGCAGAAACTTCTGCAAAAATATAGTGCTTTCTTCTGTCTTTGAAATGCCTGGTGAAAATAATTTTTGGTTTTTTTTCTTCAGCAGTCGTGCTGTCACAGTAGATTCTGTAAACCAAAGGATCAAAGGATTACAGAAATTATTAAATAGGCTTCCACAATTCTTGCTTTGTATGTCCTGGTCTCACCTTTGGTGCACAGATTCAGAACCTGGAAAGACTTTGTACTACACAGTTGATGCCTTCTGGACTCTGACCTGGAACAGAGACTAGACAGAGCAAAAGGATAAAGTAGGGATTTATTAAAAGGCCTCAATGGGTACACCTGGGCAGCACAAGAGTCCAGCTGGACCACACCCAAGATGCCCCAAAATGGTCACAAAATGGATGCCTGATCTGGAGGTCCCACACTTTTAAGTTCTGGTCCATTAGCATCTTAGAATCAATTGTCCAGCCAGAGCTTCAGGTTATGAAGTTCCATCCTCGTCGTTTTTTCTTCTCACTTCACTGTTGTTTTTGTTCTTGGGCCTGGAAGTTGTCCTTGGTATCCAGCTAGAGAAGGAATTGTTTTGTCTGTCTGCTCTGTGAAGAGAACTCAGTAGTATTTAATATGAAACCTAAAACTACCCACCAAAACAGCACAGCATGTAAAAAATATAAAAGCTAAAACCTAAGGCATCACAATTTGCACCTGTTGAGTGTGATGATGGGCTCCCTGTCCCCCAGCCAGTCCTTTATTTCCTATAACCCTGCTCAAGTGGTAACTACCAGTGGCAGTCCTAATGGGTGGGACTCGTCATGATGGCTGCATCCCTCTCAAAGTGGATTTGGGGGAGATGGAAAATACAACAGCCAAGGGCTAATTTGAACTTGTTCCAAAAATATGTGCAAATAAAATATGGCTTATATGCAAATATTAGACAATCGTCTTACTCCATAAATAGTGAAGGCCCAGGGCTTCTTTAACTCTCCTTCATGGCTGCGGGCTACCTGACTGGGATTTCCCTTGCAGCAGAGACACCTCTGTGTTCCCCTAGTGTGATAAATTCCTTATTGCATCAGATACTCAGTAAGCGAATTGGGAATAAGCAAGATGAAATTTTGTAGTCTTTGCTAAATGAAGTAGAGGACAGATTGTGCATATATCATCCTTTACACAAAAAACATTGGAAGTCCAGGTCTTGCAGTGAATCCAGCTGCACTCTGAGAAGGAGTTTAGAACATAAGGGGGTCCTTTCTGAACTTCATGGCTCAACAGGATGATCTCTCTCACAGTTTTGTCTCACTTTGTCCTCTGGGAAGTAAATACTTGTGTAACTTGCCATCAAATCTCATTACATCACCATTGCATTTGTTATTGAATTTTGTTACAACAATAAAGTATATAGTTTCTTCTCTCTTAGGAGTAAAGTGCATGACTCTACCTGTGACACTGACAAAATGTTACTTGAATATCTCTCCCAAAGATCCAAGTTCTCTCTGCTTTCCTCAGTCTTGAAACTTATCTAGAACTTGGCAAGGAAATTGCAAGCTGTACTAAGATGGTTTTAATCCTACATGTAACATCTAATTCAAAATACACAAAAGTACAGAGAGAAGGAACTACTAAAATAAATAATCCAAATTTCACATACTTTGGGATACAATGTTATTGTTAAGAATGATAAAGCCATGTAGCGTGAACTTAAAGTAACCAAAAAATTGAACTCAAGGTAAAAGACAAATGAATTTTTGATCCTAGTAAAGCTGAAACAATCTGTTCCTCAGGAAAATGAAAGGAGTGCAAGGAAAAAAGACCTGTAAAAAAACCCCAAAAGCTCTAAAAAAACAATGAATGCAAGACAAAGGCCTTACATAAATTATTTAGGAAAAGTTGCAATGCATTACTAATAACAGGTGGTTTAGGATTGAGATTTAATTACAGAGCATACATTTAATGTAGTTTAGAAAGATTTTCTACTGTACAGTGAAGACAGAGAAGGAAAATTGTCTCTCAGAAAGAAAAGGTAAAATTTAATTATCTATCTTATCCACGTCCTTGTGATAATTTTTACTTTTACCTTAAATGAAAGGCTGTGCTTGCATGAGTTACTGCCCTGAAGATCAAGACTTGAAACAGAAAGTTTAGTGAGGAAACGCACACACATTCTGGTTTCAAAAGCCTTTTTCTGACATACCTGTCCAAGCACTCTACTTTTCTTAAATTCATTGGGAAAATGCCCATATGTAGGAGAATGGATCACAAACATTTAATTTCCCAGATGACTGCTCTAACCACCAGAATTGGGATAATCTTTTGTTGTATTAGTTGTGATTATTTTTTCTTCTTTTTCCCCTTTACAAGAATGGTCTCCTTCCTACCTCACAGACGTTATGAATTTTTTTTTTTAATCTAAACTTCATTCCTGTCCTTTAAGATTTTATACAATTATATTCCTTTTGACAATATTTCAATGCTTTCATCAATATTTCATTTTTTAAGGAGATTTTTGTGACTAAGGTGGATCAGAGTCTATAGCAATGGAAAGAAATCACCTTTGTCGTTATATCCCTACTGCAACAGTCATGACACTCCTTAAAAATGCTGTTTCTTCTGGAAAGGGACTGAATATGCCTTTTAATTCTGATAAAGTGCCCTCAACAGAAAGAATTTCTTCTATTTCTTAACACATCTCGCACTTTTCTATTTTATTTCAAAGTCGATTTTTTTGACTAACAAATATTTTTATTGCGTTATTTGTTGGGAGTTCAGGTAAGACAGAAAAACAAATAAACTAAAATATTGCTTCTAGAGTCCCATTTGGGAGAGTTCAGCTGTGTGTCTGTGTGTGTGCATGTGGACAAACATGGCAGATAAGCAGGCACGCCTATTTTTGTAAGTATCAGGAACTCAAAGATATTTGAATTCTAAAACACTGGATTACTAGTTTGGAGGTAGCTAGACTATTTCAGGCAGTCAGTTAAACTGTCAAAGAGAAGTATAGAAAAACAAAGCAAAGTAAATTCTAGTTCAATTATGCATAAAAAGATAGGACAGTATTTTATAATTCTTTGTATCTTATTGAAGGACAAGTGTGTGTTCTCTTGGACCCAAACACATCATTAACAAGAAAAAACACATTATGAGAGGAAAAAGTTTGTGCAAATAAAAAGGAGTTGTATGTTTTTCAAAGACATAGAGCAGAAAAAAAGTGTGAAAAATTTGTTGAATACTTGAAAGTATTTTAATTAATGAAGATATGTTTTAAAGATATAATATTTCTTCACAGCATTTATCTGATGTTATTCTTGGTCTGTTTCTCATCTTGAATAAAACTCCCTGTTCTCCTTCCTGCTAACTAATTCTGAATCTGGCAATTTCATAATATCCACTGCTTATGGCATCCTCCTGTTATAGTAGAAAGATTTCAGCTTTTTAGTTTAGTACTCATGGTTAGAAAATCAAACTTATAACTTTCCTTAAATCTATAACAATCCACCATCCTAAAATGTAAGATGCATTTGTTTAACACATTAAAGCTATGAAATGTGGAACTGTAGTGCTTTCTGAGCATTCAACTGGAATTTCAGGTTTCTAAAAAGACATTGTGCATGGAGTTGTATGACCAGTGTGAACTATTTTCCCCATTTATCTAGAAAATATTTCAATATGTACTGCCCTGCCTTTATGCAGTGAAGTAATCACAGGTAAATTTAAATCAAACACATTGCAAGGATTCATTTGATCACATCTATATCTCCATTTTTAGTTTGGTTAGTGATGAGAAATAGGCACTTCTAGATCATGATTCATCTTGACCTAAAATAGACAGCTAAAATAGGTCAAATGAGTCATACTCTTAAAAATGCTTCTTTCCCCATTGATTATAAAGATAGCCTAGAGGGAAAACCATAGATAAAGATGTTTCTGTGATAGATTTCTAATGTTACATGTGATTCTTCCAGACCTTGATATATTTCCTAACAAGCAACACTGACAGCATGAATGACTGCAAAAACTTGTCATGTTTCAAAGAAACGGACATGGAAAACTGAATTTGAAGGAAAATTGCTGATCAGTTCATGACTCTAATCAAGACGTGGTGGTTTAATCTCAGCCTAGTCAAGAGTAGTATCTTGTTATTTGAATTATTTGGATACGAAAAGCAGGACAAGACAAAATGCTATCTGAATATTCAGCAGTTTAAATCCATATATTTAATTCTGATTCACAGTCCTTCTCTAGCCATTAGGCATCACAAAATCCCTTGTGAGCTCTAGTGCAGGAATAATCAGCAAAATTCTATCAGTCTGTAAGAAAAAACACAACTTTAGCACTTTGATTCTCACAGTTTGGAAAAAAAAAAAGAAAATTAATGTCACTGGTAGATTTTAAATAGAACATTATGAAACTTCAGTAAATAACATCTATTGAAACATCACGACAGACGCAAAGTGACTGATACTTGTAAAAGTAAAGCTTTTGCTAAATGTTATCTGAAATAGTTTCACTAAGCTGAGGTAGAGGAACTAGTACATTAAACTCCAATAAACTACTATAGTGGAGCATTACTAATTTGCTGCTTCTGTGCAAATGAGTTGTACAAGTAGCTAAACTTGAAAGATGACTGAGAATCAACAACATCTGCAGTGTTAGGGTGAAGATATTAAGCCTGAAGTAGTTGGGTTAAATTATTAATAACAAGGAGCTGAGAAGAATAACAATAAAAGTATTGGATCTTTGTAGAAAAACTAGTGACATCAGCTGTTACCTGTTGCTTAATTTGCTGAGTGGGGAGCTTCGCAAGAGAATCAACCCAAATCAGAATTTCCAAGATGATTATTTCCTAGCTAAGTGTGTCCTTGGATCTGATTATTATTATTTACCTTTTTGTCTTCCATCTTATTTGCTTATGAGTGATTCTTCTATTGCAGCAACTGCCTCCAGAGTATGAAGTCTTACATGGGACTTAAGTGAAAAGATAATGTCCTTTGGGCATTTTTGCTAACAAAAAAATCAAAGATGTTATAACATAATAGTGGTACATAAGTGAGTCTTCCAAGTAAATCACTGGTCTGTAAGGCAAGCTTGTTTTGCAATAGTATAAACCAGAGTATAAAGTATAGT
Source organism: Polioptila caerulea (assembly GCA_013397295.1). NCBI lineage: Eukaryota > Metazoa > Chordata > Aves > Passeriformes > Certhiidae > Polioptila > Polioptila caerulea. The sequence continues at coordinate 2,047,830 of VYXF01009199.1, read as the reverse complement.
ATAAAGAAAACAGTCCTGCTATATCAGAGACATGGGAAACCATGACTTTTTAAAGCAAACAGGAGATGCCTCCCAATCACAGTGTTTTCAATATCCTAAGTATTAGGCAACTAGAAGTATTTGTGTGTAGAATCACAGGGTGGTTGAGGTTGTCAGGTAGCTCTGGAGACCATCTAGTTCAACCACCTTGGTCAATCAGGATCACCTACAGCAGATTGTTTGTCCAATCAAGTTTTCATTGCCTCCAAGGATGGAGACACCAAGTTCCCTGGGAAACCTGCTCCAGTACTCAATCAACCTCTCATGAAAAAAACAAAAATCTTTTCCTCATGCTTAAATGCAGTTTCCTGTGTTCTAGTTTATGCCCATTGTCTCTGGTCTTGTCACAGTGCGTCATGAAAAGTGCCTGATTCCATCTTCTTTACTCCCCAATGCCATAAAGTATTTGAACACAATTTTAAGAGCCCCCTGAGCCTTCTCCAGGCTGAACACTCCCAGGTCACTCAGCCTCTCCTTATGTGTTAGGTCTTTTAAGATCTTAGTCATCTTTTTGGTGTTGTGCTAGGAACAGAATCACAGATTTCTGTGCCTTACTGAATCACAGATCACATCTAGCACTGGATGCAGCAGTGCAGATATTTCTCACTGCAGATGTTTCTCACCAGGGCTGAGTAAAGCAACAGGGCAGGGGAAGTTCATCTCCTTCAACTTCTGGCAACACTCTGCCTAATGCAGCTCTGCAGGCTGTTGGCCTTTTTTGCTCCAAGGGCACATTGCTGGCTCATGGTCAGTTTGCTGGCAGCCCTGACTTCCAGGTCCTCCCCTGCCAAGCTGCTTTTCAGCTGATTGACCCCAGACTGTCCTGGTGTTTGGAATGGTTCTTCCTCTGATGTATTTCCCTTTGTTGAATTTAATGAGATTCCTGCATGTAACCTCTGGAGGTTCCAATGAATATCGGCACACTGGTCTGATAGAACAGACACTCCTCATGCTTCTGTATCATCTACAAACATGCTGAGGGTGCAGTCTGTCCCAGCATCCTGGTGATCAGTGAAGATGTTAAACACTGCTGGCTAGAATATTAACCCTTAGGACAAAGCATTAGTAACTGGCCTCCAGCTGGACCTTGTGTTTGATCACAAGCCTTAGAGCGAACAGTTCTCTACTCCTTAGATGCCTGCCTACTGCCAGGTCTTTACTGTCCATTTATCTTGTTTTAATTCATAATTTTGCCAGTGAAAATGTTATGGAAGTATGACTAAAGGCATTGATCTCCACTGAGCTGGTCATTTTATTAGAGAAAACTGTCAGGTTATTTGAACTTCTCTTTTATAAATCCAGGCCAACTACCTTCTTGGCCTTAGTATGTTTGGAAATGGCTTCAAAAATTATTTGGTTTATCACATTACTAATGTAGCAGTGTATATATATATATTTATTTATTTATTTATTCATATAGAGAATTTTTTTTTAATGTCTGTATTTGAAATACGGTAAAACCTTTCTATATGAAAAATATCTACATTTTTGTGTTGTTTGTTTTCCAAATATTTGCATTGTGCAAAAATTCTTTCAAGGTATTAATTTAAAACAATGCTGGATCAAGCAAAAAAGAAACTAACTGCCATTGAGCCTAATTGTTTAGAAAAAACCAAACCAAAACCACATAGGATTTGAAGGCAGAGAATAATTAAGTGCCATCACAATGAAAGCAAAACTGAAGAAACAGATAGGCTTTGCACAAAAGCATTAATGTCCTACTATCCCAGGCTCCACAACAAAGAAAAGAGACAATTGAAGGTCGAATGCCATCCAGTAGAAAATAGCTTTCACTTAGCACATAAACTAGAGGTTAAATAGCAAAAAAGTAAAATCTATCTGACCTAAGGCAAAGAGAAACTGTATGCATTTCATGAAATCAGATGGGAAGAACATCATTATGCATTCTTAAATATATCCAGAAACAAGCCAGAAACCAGGATACTGTTTTTGGTGTCTAGGTAAATAAGGTCACTGATTGTACAATGAAGAGTATATGGAGGTTTAAAACAATTCTCTCTTATTTGGTTTGTTTGGCAAGGTTCTGCTAGCCAGGAAGCTGCAGGGATGATTTCTGTGAGAAAAGACCAGAGACTGCCCTGTGCCCCACCTTTCAGATAGCTTCAAACCAGACCCATTGCTGGCCAAACCTGAGACCATCAGTGAGGCTTGTGGTCCCTCTGTGACAGGAGATGAGAAAGGGGTATGAAAAAAATATGTAAAATAGCCCTACAAATCTAAAGGTACGTGAACAAGGAAAGGACGAGGTGCTCCAGGTACAAGAACAGCAATTCTTCTGTAGCCTGTGGGGAAATCTGTGGTGATGAGGTTGTCTTTCAGCTTGTGGATGACCATGTCTGAGCAAGTATTCACATTTCAGCCCATGGAAGACCCGAAAACTGCACAAGATGGACATGGCCTCCATAGTCTCAATAGCCTTGACTGAATGAGCAAATAGGAGTGGAATGCAATAGTAGCAGAGAACCACAGTATCACTGAATGTTTGCTGTTGGAATGGACCTGCGGAGGTCCTCTAATCTGATCCCGCTGACTGAGCAGTGTAACCTACAGTAGCCTGCCCAGGACTGTGTCCAGACAACTTTTGAATATTTAGACTCCACAACATCTCTGGGAAACCTGTTCCAGTGCTCTTACCAAGGATGAAAAATATTGTTGCAAAGGGTGAAAATACTGTTGCATGTGAGTCATGCTAGACTTTTGCATCAGGAAAATACTCAACAATTCATGAACCAGATATGCTCAGAGAACTTGAACTGGTATGATATCATATAAATCACATGTTTTCGATATATTCAATGCTGAGAAAAGACATATGGTTCAATATGGAAACTACCTTGCAAATGCTCAAATGTGGAATCACAATACAGAGACATAACATGCTTCTTAGACTGTACCACAAGTACAGAACATTGTTAATTATCTTACCTTGAGGGACAGGATATGACCTTTTAATGCCCCTTGCAATTTAGACTTGCATAATTTAAAATGGGACTCATTATTCTCTGCAGTTGAAAATAGATAATTGTACATTCAGAGAAATACATTCACAGGGAACTTTCTCAGGCCTGCATGTGCAAGGTCAAGAGATGAGTATTTTCTTTGGATATAAAATAGTCCAAAGAAACATATTTGGTTCAGATGCTCTCATACTCTTTAACTTGTATAATCCCTTCGACCTAGGGAAACAAAGCACTTACATTGTTAGAAGTTGTATACGCATTTGAAACAGTAATTCCAGTATTCTGTAGAAAAGGATGGCAACAGAGCGTTTTTTACTTTTACAGACAACATCCAGACTGTGCTCAGCCTTTGCTTTTGCATTATTAAGCTGCCTTTACCTTGACCCATGAGGTTCTTTCCCCCTTATATTCTGCCCCTCTCTTCTGCTGAGGAGGTGAAGTGATAGAGCAGCTCGGTGGGCACCTGGTACCTAGCCAAGGTCAGCACACCACAATTTGTTATGGTGCACAATACAGGGCATGAGGAGCTTGAGGTAAGCATAGTAATTGGGAGAGCCAATGGGTAAAACATGGACTGGGCACAACCAGCAAGTGAACAGTGGAATGATGATGGGGAATTTTGGTTGCTGTAATTTTGGTGAAGAAAGGAGTGGATTGTGCACAAATTTTCTGCTTTCAATTGGTGTTGTGATAATGCTGTTTTGATTTTGGGGTGGGTGATTTTTTTTTTAATTTTTTTTTTTTAATGTGAGTTAAGTCTGTGAAAATTGTGACAATTGTGTAATAGATGTGGATTTTATTGATAATTCTTAAATATGTGATTTACAGAGATGAGAAATGGAATGTATTGGTTATGCGGCAGATTTTGGTAGTGTGAGGACTGCAGGGTTGGAGTGTGTTTAAGAACTTGAAGACACATTGTTTGGAGTTTATTTGGGGGGATTTTGTTGCCTTGTTTTTTTTTTTTCTGTTTTGAGTTTGAGTTTTTTGTTTATTTTTGCTTTTTTTTTGTTTTCATTTTTGCTTGTGTTTTTGTTGATTGCTTGTTTTTTCCCTGACCCTCTAAAAGTGCCTTAGAAGCTCTGCCTAAAAGACTTTATAATAGAACAAACAGAAATTTATTTCTTCTGCATTATAGAAAAGTCCTAATGTTCAGTAGTTTGCGTACTTAATCAACTTCTATATTCTTACACAAATCGTTCCTAGAGATTGTCTAGAGAGGCTCTTAGACCAAACTCCTGTGATAAGTACCATGCAAAATCAAAATTGCACAGGATCACCATACAAATAATTTAGTTTCTCTGCAGGCATTATGTAGTGATACTTCACTGTATAGCATCATTTTTAAATATATTTCCATTTAAATCATGACATCAGTTGTAACACTAAGTTTCATTACCAGGTTCTGTATTAATAGACGTATTTTCTTCACCATTTTGTTAATAAGCCATTATTTTATACTGCATTCTTAATTAGAAAGGGTGAAGTAGAATTTGATGGTCTTTTTGATATTCAAGAGAGGAATATGGAACAATAAATATGAAATCTTTTGCACTTTTTTTTCAGCTTCAAATGGGAACTTCACAGCTACAGGGAAAGGATAATGTTTTTCCCCCCAAATGTTTTTTTTTTTAAGATTGAATATCAGCATGAACTCAGAGTTATCTTTTATCTCATGTGAAAAGGGTCTTTAGATTCCAGCATGCTAGGTGTTTGACAGTGTCCCAGTACACTAAAAGTACAAACTGTGGATATAACAGAACAGCAAAATTCTGCAGAAGTCTATTAGATGTTTATGGAAAGCTCCATCCAGAGAGCATTGAGCAATCTATAGTGCATGAAGGAGAGCTAGCTACAGATTTAGGTAAGACACTGTTTTTTGACAACTGTGGAGTTTTAAATACAATTTCTTATGATCATCACATAGGAAAGGATCAAAGGGAAAAGGAGTATACTTTAATAGGTAAGGATCAAAGAATTTTTTTAAAGTTGTACACTGCCACACAGTGTGAGACTTCATGTATTCAGACACAGCAGCAGCCCAAAATAAATGTACCTTTTTTTCCTTTGTATGGGCTGCCTGAAAGCATTTATTTAAGAATATTTCCAAGAGTTTCTTTATCTGCTTTTATTTCTTGACCCATTCTGTAATATACTCTATGGAACCCTTGATTTACAGATCTTTAAGCACTCTTACATTAAACATCTAATGACACAATAAGAGGTAGTTGGCACAAACTGAAATACAGGAAATTCCATTTAAATAGAAGCAGAAAAAAAATACTTTGAAAGGGATTGAACAATGAAAGATTTTGCCCAGAATGGCTGTGGATCCTCCATCCTTGCAGGCACTCAAAACCAGGGCTTCAAGTAAGCTACTCTAATGATTCCACTTTGAACAGAGAGTTTGACTAGACATTCACCAGAGGGGATATGTGCCATCTTTTTCCGACTTTCACTTTTTAGTCTACTGCCAGGTCATTTGAGGGAACCAAGAATATGCTTGTCTTTCTAAATTATCCAACAAAGAATATTGTTAAAAGTCAAGCTATCACAAAATTCTGAAGGCTGGAAAAGTTTAAAATACCAGAAAACCCCAAACAAGCAAAATCCACACACTTGCACAGATGCAGACACACACTGCCTCCCTTGTGATCCACATCCAGGAAAGAAAAAAGCAGATGGATGACAGCTAGGACAGTAATGATAGGGCAAGAAGAGGAAGATTCTCTCCATTGTAATCAGAAATTGGCTTGCTTTTAAGTTTAAAGTTATGCAGCTAAATTTAATCTAATTTTCAGATATAGTAAGTACTGCTGCTTCATTAGCTTCAATATGGCTGCTCAGCCTCTTATGAGAGTGAGGTCACCTTTCGTTTGGTACTCAAGTATGTGCTTCAAGGCCTGATTCATAGAGGTGTCACCCACTCATGACTTCCACTGAACTCAGGAATTCCAACACATGTGAACAACAGGATGTGTACGTGTCCTTCTAAGCATGAAACTTTGTGATTGATTCTGATTAAAGAGATTATGAACACAGTTGTGAAAGAACAGAGTTGATTATATGCAAGAGCAGAACTTCGAACAAATTTTATATTCTCATTGTAACATGAAAACAAAACCCAAAAATGTTTAAGATCATTCTTCATCTCAAGTGACATTAAATCTTTCTGATTAGTCATACTTCTTTCAAAAAACTCTGTGAAGAATATTTTCAATCTAACATAGCATACTGCAGAAAGATTGAAATTAAGTGTTACTCATTTTGGACTTAGAGGAGGACTATTTATGCTTGCACAAATTACTGAAGTTCATAAATTTTCTTTAATGGAAAGGACTTTATTTGAACTGAGGAAGCTCTACTAACCCTGAGTGTGATATAAACTGATAAAAGAGAGAGTGATTTTGGGCAATCATTTTATCATTTGTGATCATGCATTGCCATACTGAAGTTCCAAGTATAGTTATTCCTTTGGACAGGAAGAACTTCTTCACAGTTCTGTGTATTTCATGTAGACTATTAAAAATACAAAAATCAAAATATGAAAAGTTTAAAATTTATGCCAGTCTTGTTTATGGACTGTTATATGAGTTCATTGAATTTTGAGTACGCGTCATAAAGAGCATACTTATCACACTATAAATTATTACAGAATAGATATTGCTGAGGGGAAAAAAAGGAGATCAAGTTTAAATTATATTTTATTGTTCAAGCGAGACTTACTCCTAGACAAAGAACATATGTATATCAGTGTCAACATATCTAAGTAGGAGTGTAAGTTGCCATAGTGCAGGCAGTGGAGATGAAGCTAATTCTGAACAGGAGCTAGAATGGAGATATGGAATGATTTGACTTATGGTAAAACACATTATTTGGAATATATACACTTGTTAACATACATGTCCAGTGCTTGTCTGCAGAATCTGTAAAGGTATTTAATTTTAAATTCCTCACAAGAAATTTGGAAGGTCCTATGCAATTCCAGATTACAAGCTGAAGACAGATAGGATGCCCCACAAAAATTAAAATGTCTCTAAAGGTTGTTTTTAGCCAGCTGAATTGAGATTTTTTCCAGTAGAGAATTTACTTGCCTTGCCATAGATGCCTATTATATAAGGTATAATTCCTGCCTGAGTCACAAGCAGATCTTCCAGATTCCATGACACTACTCAACTTATTCACAAGAAATTAAATTTTGTTCCTGGTACATGGTCAGTTGAAAAGCCAAGAAGGCACCATTGACTATATTGACTAAATCTTTTTGGCCATAGACCTAGATTTTACTCTTTTCCTCTGAAAATTGATCATGCCTTCTGTTATGCGAATTGTTCAAATTCACTGACATTGGTGTAAAACAGCTTTGATTTTAATAAAGCAAGTTAAACAGAAAAGAATATTTATGAGATTTATGATAATAAATCTCATAATATATGCATGCATATGTATATAGCAACAATATATGCATGCAACTGATCATTAAATAGATTTTCTTATTGCTTATGATCAATAGAGATATAATTCCTATTAGAAGTTTTGCAAAGTTCTAATCATTTTACACTAAGACTATTAGTAGTTCCTGCAATAAGGAACTACAGGATCATTAAAGTCCCTTCCAACCCAAACCCTTCTTTATAAAGGTGCATGATCTGACAGAACTGTGTTAAACTCAATGTTATATTTGATACCATTTTTTCCCCAAGTGAGACCATGTTTTTCCCAGGTGTGCTTAGTTTCACCATAGAAATTTTTTTTCACAAGACTCTTCAGCAACAATCTTCAAAAGATATTTCTTAATACTTTGCAATGGTAAGTCAGAAGCTGCACCAACATTTCTCTCTCAAGTCTGCAATGCTGTCTCACTCAGTTATCGACTATTTATGCATTTAGCATTTGTCATTAATGTTTACTTTTAAAAAAAACAGAATGGTTTTTAAAGGAAAGCTGTTCAAGACAATGAAGTTCTGCAGTGATCAATGCCCAGAACACTTAGCTTTCTTCAGCAGAGTAATAAATACATTGTCGTAAGCAGAGAGCTTGTATGCAATAACATTTATTTCATTAGATATGCGGTACTTATTGCATGCACTTTTACAAATACATTTTAACATTGACATAATTCTGCAATAATTTATGTGTGACTCTTATTAAGACTACTTCTTCATGACTGAGTTTCCAAGAAGATGCTCTGACCTTTTCTTTTAATTCCTGAAATGGCTTATGGCTTCCTATTCCTGTAGAGTATAGAACTGGGACTCTTTATTTAGACAAATTATTTCTCTTTCTTTAATGGCCTTTATAGGAAATGGAAGCTAGAAAGCAAATAACTTTAGGAAAGCAATATTCTTCTTGATATATATCATAGCAGATAGACAGAGAACAGAGATCCACCAAAAGTTCTTCCTTAATGCACTGTTTCCACTAGTTATTGTTTAGTGGTTGCTGTGGGTTATTTTGTTGTTCATCGTTTGGGAGGTTGCGGTTTTTTGTTTGTTGTTTTTTTTCTTTTCTTTTGAGGTTTAATTTCTTTTACTTTTAAAACCTTATTCAAGCATGAATTGTGCTGAAGTAAAAACTTTAAAAAATTTAGAACAAAGTAGTTTATTAAAATTTAATATCTGCCAGGCTGTCCATATTTTTGCATAAAAAGAACTTCTTAGGGCAGACATACAAACACTGTGGCTGTCAGGATCCATAGACAATCAGAGGAAGGTTAAATACTGCCACCTCTTCTAAAAATAAGTGACCTGTAGCACTTATAAACAGTTAGAGTAACAGCTCTATTAGATGCCAGCTGAAAAGATTTTGTATACCATCTGTCTTCAGAAGGAAACTGAAAATATCCTCGTGATGTACAGGACAATTACCAACATCCATAGGAAATTTCAATTTACATGGTACCAAATTTCATGTATATCAACTTTGTATCTAAGGTGACCTTTTTCTACATTCTTGTTTTAAAGGTGTGTTTTCTAGAGTTAAATTTGCAGGCTCCATACTGGGAAAGTCATAAATTTTTCCCTACCTCTTTTTGTTTCAGATAGGAAAAAGACATGCCAATTTCTTACATTAATATTACATCCTTGCATTTTCATCTTATGCAAAGAGGTGAAACACGCCTTTCTAGCTTGTGTGGAATTCTACATTTCCACTGTAACTATATTGCTTCCTTCATCAAATGGTCTTAGAAAAAAACCCTAAAAATATGAGTAGAGATTGATTTAGAACTTGATCTAAATCTGAACTTTGGAGTTTTACTTCATGTATAGCCTAGAGAAAAAATCCTCTGACTGTTGCTGGACGTTGTCTAGTTGAGACTTTAGATCCAAGAGTGAGACATGCTTCTTGAACTCAACCATGGACATGAAGATTATTTCTGTGGTTTACTTAAAACAGAAGAAAAACCCAAAGCCAAATCAAAAAAATCATATGACTCACATTCAGATATAAAGTTGTTTTAAGATTACAAAATTTATTGGCTATGTATCTGTCACGTTGAAATTTTTTATCCAATATTTCTGTTGCCTGCATTATTCTATTAAGGGCATAATTATTCAGAATATTCCTTTGACATTGTCAAGACCCTGAAAAAAAATATGGTTACTTTTTAATGATTGATAGGAACATTTAATCATGTTAGCCATATCTACAATATGTTGTATTTAAGTTTGAAGTATATTATTTTAGTCAAATTTATTGGTATTATAGCTTAGATTTAGAGTTGGAGGACATTTTTTCAGTCCCAAAAGACAAAAACCAGTAAAATTCATCATAAAAAATTTTGAAATCTCGTCTTCAAGGCAGACAACTTAAATTGGTTGTACAGACCTTCTTTTTATTAAAGTTAAATAGAGAAATTCTGTACAGTTTATTTTAAAGTAAATTTCAGTACTAGGGAAATATATTTTTTAAAAATCATAGTTTATTTTAAAATAATTTTTTAGGAAGTCTGCATGTATCTTTTTTCCCAAGACACTCCTGATCTTAAAGAACTCAGACTTTTTTCTGTCTGTTTTGGACTGCAACTTTGTTTCCTTGAGTGGTGGTTCCATCCATAAATACATAATGCCTTCTGAAACTTCAGACACATCCACTCACACATAGCCAGAGTCTTTCACTCAGAACTTTGAATAAACAGTCCTATGATTTTACGCCTTGGTTTACAAGAAACAGAAAAAGGTTGGTATTAAATTTACTTAGAAATATGTTTTATATATAACTGTCATAGCAAAGTGCCCTTATTAATAGGAGAAGTCAGGAAGATTTCATACTGTAGCTAATTTTGTGTAACATTGTTCATTTATCCCAGAAGTCCTCAGAAAATATTTGGTGTAACTGTTTTATTTAATTCCATTGAAGACATCCAGAACAAAGCATCACTTATACATAACTTCCAGGGTTCTTGTTCAAAAACAGTGACTCCAAACTGAAAAAAATTAAAGAAAGAGAAGAAAAAGAGATCAAATTTGGAAATATGATAGGTCTAGGAATTGACTCTGTTCATGAATTATAAAGAAAAGAAAGAAAAGATTCTTTTTGTTTTGTTTTGTCATACAAATTTTCATAGCATGTATAATTGCAGTTTTAAAACGGTTAGCAAGATCAATTTGTGGAAAAGGTGAGGCTATGAGCACAGTAACTGAAGCTAAAAACCTGTGTTGAAAGGGTACATTAAATATTCATACTGAATTCAACTTCACCGTTCTTCAAAAAATCCTACTGATTAATCTGCAGCAATGAATGATTCAAATCTGGATGATATTTGTAGAAAAATCTGGTATTTTTGTTTATTTCTACTGAGATCTAGTTAATTTGTTTCCATAGTATATAATGTGTTTGTGCTAAGGATGAAAGAAATTCAAAATAATACTTTGTTGTCAGTTTTGAAATGACCCTCAGTTTCTACATGACAGAGAACAAGAGACAATGCTTCCACACAGTAAAATTTTTATTTGTATAAATTTGGCATAATCCTGTCAAATTTAATGGCTTTTCCTGGCTCGTTAAATTAAAAGAAAAGTCAAAATCTGATTCATAGTGTATACATATGAATACTAGGAGAAAAAACTCTCAGAGGTTTTACACCCTTTCTTTACACTGCATAAACATTGCCTGTGTAGATATTGTAATGTGACTTCAGATCACTAGGCATAATTTTTGTGTTTCTTCTGGCGTAAGAAAAAAGATATTCTACAATAGAGCCCAAAAAAATTTGAATTCTATGCTTTTTTCTAAGTTTAGTGTATTGTTAGAAATATCCCCTTTCCCTGATGTAAGATTTCATGTTGATTGAATCTTAGTTTGATTCTTAAGTGGCATAAGTTACAATATTTTTTTCTGCTTAAATATGTTTAAGAAAACCTCAAAATCCAAGAGGATGTGTTAGAAATATTTCAAAGATTTGGATTAACATTTTAACATTCAGGTTATTTTTTCCTTAGTAAGGTTTTCATAATCTCATTAGAAGGTCAGACCCATTATCCATGACATTGAAAAGCATCCAGCGTAAACTCTGGATCACAGATTCACTGAATCACAGAATATGCTGAGCTGGAAAACAGATATTTGCTAAATCTTTCCTGTATTTTCTGTGTATGTACTAGTTTGAATGTATAGGAAATTGCAGTAGGACAACAACATCTCTAAGGTAAGGGCTGTCAAAAATGCTTAAATTCTTTCTGATTGTTGTGAAGTTCCAGGCTCCATTCAGGAGCATTTATGACAGTGCAAACCTGAAAGTTTGAAGTTTTGAGGACAAGGAACCTGTGATTGGGTTACTGTGACTCTTCCTTCTAGAAAGAACATTAAATATACAACAGGAAGTCCAAAAACTAAGTGTGCTACTTTATGGAGCTGTTCTGTAGCTAAGTCTAACTTTTAAAATATAAATAATATTTTGACATTTTTTGTTTTTATGGAAAGCATCTGAAAATACTGCAACCCCCCCAAAAAACCCCAAACCAAGCCAACTTTGTGTACATTTAGATGAAAAACATATTTATGAATTCTAACCTCCTTAAGGAAATCTTAACAACAATATGAGCAGAAAACAAATAAATTTGGATTTTCATGCCCTTGTACCATTATGTGAGCAGAGTAATGGACGACACCAGAGATTTTGATGATGCTGTTGTTGACTATGAGGAATGCATAGGCCACAGAGTTGAAAAAATCAGTCATTTATAAAGTCTGACAATGATAGCAAATATGAATGCTTGAGGAACTGTTTAAAAATGGAATCAGTACAAAAGGTATTTTCAAAATAACATCCTAAATAAATAACCTGGTTGTCAGAAATATTTAACATCCACAAGTCAAATAATTCCTTTCAAAATCCATATGAGGGGGTGAATCTTTTTTGAAATTCAGCATGACTATATGAACTTTATTGTCCATTCTTGCACATTCATTTTATTAATTCTGCTCCCTATAATACTCTGACTTCATTAATATTTGTGAGGTCAATTATAAAAAAACTTTCAAGCTCTGTTTTAATGGCTATATAGTCCTGATATAATTATTTTCACCATGTACATCTCCTAATTTGGCACGTACAAATCTGTTTGGTACTTTGAATCAAAGAATTAGCTAATTTTAGGGCTTTATCTTGTGGGTGTTTTTTTATGCCTGGGTATTATTTTTTGGTGTTTTTGTGTTTGGTTTTTTTTTTTAATTTTGTTTCTTTTCTGAAAAGCTAGAATAGCTGATACAATGAGGTAAAACAAAAGATTGACAAGGGTAATGTAAGCTAATATACTAATAATATATACAGCTAGTAACTGAAAAGAAATGGAGTGTAGCTGTTTTCCCAGCAGTCTGGAGTTCTCATCAGGGACCTTATGGCAACAAAGTGTTTTGAGAATGTGAAATTTTGCTCATCTAACTACAGGTGCTGAAATAAAATAGATCATATCCAGAAAGTATTTATTTATTTGTTAATTTTTAAAAAATATAAAATATAACGCTCAAGAATATGCCTGCTTGATTCCTATCAATTTTGTAGGTATTATTTTATTTCAATATTTCTTTATAGTATTGAAATAAATACAATTTAGGGCGAAAAAAATAAAAATCAACATGAATTTTGCTTTTCATGCTCTTTGCATTTTCCAGGAGTTTCAAACCCAAACAGCTGAAGAAGCTATTTTTTAGAGACATTTTACAAATAAAAAACTCTTTCTACAAATGGAATGGAACATATGATACCATTCCGAGACACGCAGGTGCCAGACATGCTACTTGGAAGGATACTCAAAAAGACAAGGACAGAAGCTGAAGATATCACTGAACCTGGAACTGTGCCATTTTTCTTTGAGAATGAGTCTCATATTTCCTTGCCACACAGATTGCACTTTTTCCTTCAATAGTAAATATGATTGCCATCTACCTTCCCAATTTCCCTCAGTGCCCTTCCCAGTAATTTTAATATTAACAAGTGCTATTAATCGTATGCTCTCTCTTTCAGGAATAAATGAGCTTAAGTTGTCTCCTGATGTCCCTCTGCTTATTCACTGATGTTAAGCATGGACATGAAAACTCACAAATACAATACCTGACCATGATATTTTATACATTAACTATTGCAGAAAGCCACTGAAAATTCTAAATACTAGTGAAGAGCCTTATTTTCTTGCAGTATTAAATGAAACATGATTCTCTCTGTTTTACCTTTGCTGTATTCTGTAATAAATACAACGTTTGTGTTTTCAATTCAATTTTTGAAGACACTCATATGGGGGAAAAACTCTGCCTGATATAAATTTGAGTGAAGACAATGATGTGCTTATTTAATTGATCTGGTCTGTCACATCAAAAGAATCCTTTCTAGGTGTTTACACTGTTTTAAGCACTGAAGTTTACAGTCTTATATTTTCAAATATCCTCTAAGATTGAAAAAAAAAATTCTCTATATACTCCACATTTATTTAGAAGGCTCTCAAAACAGAACATAAATAAGTTGCAGAATTTGCATTAGATCTCTAAACTCTCAGTTTGAATTCAAACTTGACTCCTGGAGTAATGTTCAGTTACTTAAATTTAAACATATACTGCCATTTGAAATATTTTATTAAGCAGAAATATCTGTAAGGGCACAGAAGATAGGACAGAAGTTCTTCTGGAGACCTACAACCTTTTGAACTGTTCACAGAAAGTAAAGATGTAAGTCCAAATACATGTGAAGGGACACTAAATTGCTCAGGTTTTGACAACTGGGTCAAAAAGAAAAATTATTGAACATAACAAGGGACACTGTATATTAGATTTTCTCCACATTATATCTATAGACAATGAATATTTTTTTTTTCCCCAAAACTTGAAAATTATCATTAGCTTGTCTCTAGTCTGAAATGAGGATTGTAAAGGAAAAGTAGTTTTTTGAAATCTCAAGAATGGGTGTATCAGTTCAGGCTATGTGATATTGTGTAAAAATGGTGATCCTGACAAAGTCACAACACCATTTGTGAAGAAACAAATGTGATTCATTTAAACTATTGACATCTTAAATCAATTAAGGCTCCTAAGAATAAGTTGAAGGAAAGGTTAACAATTACATGTGTTAGTTTCTAACAGAATTGAAGGAAAGGTTAACAATTAGATGTGATAGTTTTTTTTAAAAATTAGCAATGTGACAAATACAAAAATAATCTGTTTTCTCATCCAGTGTGAGTGTTAGAGGTCCCAGAAAGCTGAAATTAGCCCATACTGGAAGCCTTTTCTTTTAATGGAAGATGATTGAAGAGACAGGTTTTACAAGGTTAATCCAAACTGAAGTTACAGAGGTTTCTATACTTTGGAGGTTTTTCTGGTTTAAACACATAAACCCACATGCAATTAACCTTGTTCTTATGCTGAGAAGTGAGCTGGTGTCAATAGTGTATGGTTTTCTCATTGCCGACTAGGTGCACTCAGGCCAAAGGTCCTACGTTTTTTGTCAAGTGCTTCCATATGTGAATCCAGTTTAAAATAAGATTTTGGAAGGATGATAGTACCAGCTTTTAGTCACTGCAGGTCATTGGAAAACCCTAAAATTGCATCATGCTGGTGCACCTGATTTGTGATTTCATTTCCCTGGAGTAAAACTGATTATAATCAAACTGCAACTGGAGAAAATCTTTGGATGGAGGAAAAGGCAGTGGGTTAAAATGGTTTTTCTTTCCAAGATAACAGGCTTATAACATTTTGAACAGAAGCATTGCCCTCTCTTAATATTTTTTGCTTTCTTATCATCCTTTTTTAAATTGCTTTTCTTTATTCTTATTTTGCAACTCCATGTTTAGGAAGCTTGTTATTTTAGAAAGTATGCCAGACCCTCCAACAGGAATGAAAAAAAGCTATGAAATATGAGGCCGAGATCCTCAAAACTACCATCAAATGAAAGAAAGTGATCTAATCCAAATGACCTTTCTGTAAAGCATGGATTTTATGAAAGCAATCCCCTCCTTTGGAAACTTCAAAGTGTGCTCCTGAAATATAGGTGACATCAATTAACACATCATATTATTTAGCCAATGCACAGTAGCTATCTTTGTGCTGGCTTAGTGGAATTTAAGGATGAAGTGTAGATTTCACCCGTGATCACATTACATGGTGGCTTCCATTTTGTTTTCTCCTGCAAATTCAGGTGCTGATTTTAATGTCAAATACTCTGTGGTCCAATATAAGTATTTGATTGGTTTTATCTTTGTACTTTAACAAAGGTATTAGCTGATATGTAAAGACTGTCAGTCCCTGAATTTTCCAGTGGAGACTTGTTCATTTCTTTATGATCTACATCATAGGGGAATTTAGGTGGAGGTAGTAGCAAAAAATTAGAATAATTTCACTAACTGGTATAAATTTTAGGTTTGTAAAGATCATAAACACAGAAGGTGCCTAATATTCTGTTTCAAAGCAGTGTTGAGCAGGTGTAATTAGAAGCCTCAATCACCTTAGCAGTACTTTCAGTCAGACTCCATTGCATAGTAATGGATAAAAGGAAATTCGAAGCTAGAATTTTACCTTAACAAAATCCAAGAGGGAATTCTATGCCAGCTCACTATTTATTAGATCAGAATAATTGAGTGTATTTGGATATTTAACTTTAGATTTCTTTATTGAAATATCAAACTTGAATTTCATTCACTAAGAGCAAATCCCAATGATTACATCCCAAATGTAAACTATATCTTTTCAATGAAGGGTACTGATTTCTGACTAGCCATCCAGAAGCCTTTCAAAAGGAAATAATACCACCTTGAAATTTTAGTACAAAAACTTGGATAGGTGAATCAATTTTTTTTATATTTTCACACATCCGACATCCATTTCTAGGGACTGCTTAAAAAAATCAAGCAACCCTGTCAGCATGGCATTACTGGTAGAATAGTCTTTACTTACGGATAAAAAATTCTCTAGTGTAATAAGCAGAACCATCTTTTGCTCTCTTTCTTAGGAATACGTTTAACTTTGTTCTTTCCAAAACACGGCTCTTAATCACTTGCTGGTGCAAGGGGGAATTCTGTGTTTTAATTACACCCTGTTTTCCCTCTGCTGTTTTTAGCATGATATAGTGCACTACAATGCTTTCTTATATTTTTATTATTTCAGTTTCTCACTAACACTAGGAGAAATCAATAACAGAGAGCATTGTATGAGGTCTGGCTGAGGTGGAGTTCATTTTCCCCACAGCAGCCCTCACAGGGCTGTGCTTTGCGTTGGTTCCTGAAAGGAGCTCCTAACACCCCACTGCTTTGGCTCCTGTTGAGCAGTGCTGGCAAAGCATCGGGGCTGTATCTCCAACATTCCCTCACCAGTAAGCTGGGGGCTGGGGATGGGTCAGATGTTGAGCAGGGACATAGGCAAGACAGCTGACCCAAACTGACCAAAAGATATTTCATACCGTATGATGTCTATTAAGCAATAAAAGCCACGAGAAAGGAGAAAGCCGAGGTATTTGTTATTACATTGTTTGTCTTTTATGGCAACTTCTATAACTGTTTCCTGGGAAGTGGCCAAACATTTCCTACTGTTTGAAAGAAACAAAAAAAACTTTTGTTTTCCTTTGCTTTTATGTGTCACCTTTTTCTTTGCTTTACTACAATGCCTTTTTCTTGCCCCATGAGGGTTTGTTGGGCTTTTTTTCATCTTATTTTCTGCCTTCCTTGTCCTTCTGAGAAGAGGAGTGATAGAGTGGCTTGGTGGATGCTAGTGTCCAGCCAAGTAAACTCACAATTATGAAAAGAACAGGGTATGTGTTAGAAAATTCAGTCAGTTAAAAAGAACTGAAATTTGTAAATACTGTGAGTCCCTTATGGTCTTGTGACCATTGTAATAGTTAAACTATTGCAACTATAAGCCACATCATATGCATCAGTAATATTAAAGTTAATATTGAGACACACCTGAAAACATTGCTGAAAATGTAAGAATGATCTAGTGTTTTCTCAAAACTTCTATATATTCAAACTTGATCTTTATGTACATAATAGATTTCAAATGCTCTAGAAACAAAAGGATCTTTGTGCATGCAAAAAGAATAATTTTAACTAATGTTCAAGTATATGTGTAAAAATGACATTTTTTCCTAGAATCATGAGTTATGCTTGAATTTATGACATTTAAAATTCATAAACAGGAGCTGAGCTTAGCATGATGATTCACCTATTACACCAGAAGGGCAGCTGACTGTTGAAAAGACAGAATTGAAAATCCTTGTTTATAGTTTCATGAAAATGCATGGATGTTACACTGTGTGTAATCATATGCTGACTATTATGAGAGAACAGCTATTTAATAATAGTCCCATCACTGCCACTATTGACTAGTTGAGTGCTTTAAATGAGTCAGGTTTGATGCAGGTGATTTTTAGATTCCAGATGCTTCTATACCCCAGGGGAAGGTAAAGAGGCATATAGAAAATGTGAAGAACTTATTTTGGAGTCTCATTTGATATTTAGTGTAACAGATCTCTTGGGATGCTAATAGGGATACAAGATAGATTCCATCCTTTCTTGGGGTTAGATTATCAGATAAACAACACAGACAAAGTGATTCCTTTAATTTTCTTTTTCCCCCTTTTTTCTTTAAACAGAGATGTAATTGTACTCATTAATGGCCCCTTATTTCCAAAATAAATTTACATTAATGTTCAGTTCATCCAGTAGGTTAATATCATCTAATCATTTTTTCTATAAAATGTTATTGTAGTGTGAGTTTTCTCTATTACCAGCATCAGAAACATCATTAGTATTGAGTAATTTCCTTGTTTACACATACAAAAAATATTGCATTGAGGTATTTTAAAAGCTACTGATTACTGGTAGTACATTTGGTTATGATATCCAATAAAGAAATAATTAGAGGGCGTTCATGTGAGCACTTTGCTAATATGTTATTCTCTTTCCCTCTTCAGTCTTAGTAGAGTACCTCTGAAACACTCCAAGATCAATTAAGCACTCCAAAACATGCCTTACAACCTGTTTATAAGTGTACTTTTCAAAATATTGCTTTCTGTAAATAAACTGGGGGGGCTGAGCAGCTTGATTCTAAATTTGCAACAGGAACTTTCATGAAAGGGAAAATAGTGACTGAGTACTTAACATGTGGCATGTTTCAGGTAATTCATTTAGCTAATTGGTTTGGAAGATGGCCTGTTTCTTTTGATTTTCATGTAAAAATAAATTGATTTGTACAGGAGAAGGTGCCAATTTCCTACATATTATAAAGAGAAAATCATTGAGGTTGATAAGGATCCCAGTAATCTTTAGTTCAAATTGCCCATCCAAAATTATTTCAAGTGAAGCTGTCTGCTCAGGGCCAAGTCCAGTGAGATTTTGAGTATCATTAAAAATGGAGACATCACTATATTTCTGGGAAACCTGTTCCAGTGTTTAACTACTCTCACAGTCAAGAAGGTTTTCTTATATTTAAGTGCAATTTCCACATATATCACATCACATTCTACCATATCGTGATACTGATAACAATCAGTTATATATTTTTCTTGTATTGCTATTTTACCATAGATATTAATATAACTAAGCTGATATACACCAATTAACCACTCTGGAAAAGTGATGAGATGAAACTGGTAGTTTCAGTGATGACATTTTCAGCCTGATGAAAGCATTAAATCTACAGTGAAACTACTATATATTAGTTAAATAAAAGTTGTGAATTTTTTATCTTCGTATACACAATTAATCTTCAGCTGGAAAGGCTTATTTCATTGCCTGAATCTGAATTCTTAGTGAATAGCAAAAAACTGACTCTTCATTAAAATTTATATGTGAAACTTATGCATCTAAAGATACAGCTCTATGTGCAAGAACAGAGTGTTGATCACCAAGGAATAGTGAAAATCTGTTTGAGTTTTGTACTAAAAACTTATACCAGATACCAAGACACCCATCAACATTGGTTTCACTTTCTTAATATGGCTGATTGTGGAAAAAAATCCATCCCAAACAACTGGATTGAGTCCTCCATCTCTTCAGTTGTAGTTGGTACATATGTAATTCTTCCAAAGTGTAGCTGAAGTTTAACTTTACAGATGCTAAATTATGATTGTATGCTGAGAGACTACATATGACGTCCTTATAAACGTCAAATGAATTCTTTATGATCAGTGCTATTAAAACGAATACCAAACAATTCTGTTATAATTAGCACTATTATAATGAATACCAAAGGAATTCATGTTAATTAGCTGCAGTAACTGAATAAGAAATGAGCTCAAAATGGGAGATTGGAGGAATATCTTAAAAAGAAGCTTTAAGCTTCCTATGAATTAGCAAACTTTTATACTTATCTAATAATGAAAAGATGACAACGTTGCAAATGTTGTCTTCAAAGCAATGCGATCTATTTCACCCAGGCAGTCTCAAGAGATGGACAGATTTCTGCACTGGACAGATTTTTGGTGATTTTTGTGGGACAGGACATAAAGAGATGACAAGATAGATTTTTCAGGTATCTCTATGGCCTCACTGTCCCACACCATACTGAAGTTTGGATAGTAATCAATTTTTTTCTAAGACATTAATGTTGTTTATGATCACTGACTAGCTTTTTGATGTTTGACAAATAAATTTAACAAGACTTCTAAAAGAATTTCCCTCTATGTTGTTCTGTCTTTTTATTTCAGTGGTGCTTGATCTTTCCATTTGCTTCTGTGGATTTCACTTTCCTTAAGTCTTCTGAAAATGCTTTCCACATTGCTATTAGTTTAGCTACAGGAGTGAATAATAATTATTGTGAGAATAATTATTGTGAATGATTGTTCTGTATAGTCATGGTGGCTATTCATTAACTGCAGTTGTTATTATTATTTTATAAAATTATTGACTTTCATGGTACCTGGGCAAAAAATGAGACATTCTTGTAGATCCTGGAAAGAATTCAGCTCCTGTACAAACTAGTGTTTGTTCATTCAATTCTTGTTTGTTCCACATGATCCTTCAATGGTTCTTCAAAATATGTGTGACTGCTATGCTTTGTTCAACCATTAGCAAAAAAAGCTTGTAAAAGAAAAAAATTAGCTTATTTTTCATTTTATAAAACAAGAAAATATTTCAGAAACCAGACTGGAAAAGTCAAAGGCAAATGGGCTTCAGGTGAATTTGGTTTCTTTAAAGAAATCCCACGTGTCTGCATTTGTGTTTGCCTCTTCATTATTCCAGCTGGATTTTCTGAGAATTGATGTAGGAATTAAGCTATTAAAATATACTCAGAATTTTCCTTCCTCACTCATATTTTTATTTGGAATCTTTCATTTTTAAAGAAAATTAGATAAATAAAGAGATTAAAAACCCCCAAATTTTAAGATATAATTTATAAGATTGCATGAACCCTATAAATGATCTCTTGATCAAGACCTTAGTTAAGGAAGCATAATGCATCCCTCCTGTCAGTATAAAATGAAGGAAAACATCATAAGCAAAGTGAACTGAGCAGGCAAGACCTTTAGATTGACTTTTATCAAACAGAAAGTTTAATCTCCACTGTGACGTCTTAACAATTACCTAGTTTCATTACATGAATCCAAAGGCCTAATTTTCCCTCTGAAGGAGAATATGTCCACTCTGCCAAAACAGAAAAACAAAATACATTGAAATATTGATAGAGCAAGAAATGGTCCTCTTTGTGTGAAAGTCTGTTACCACAGCCCTTGTATTTTTAACTTGTACCAGATGAGGAGCAAAGCAGAATCTAACTGGTAAAAACCAAACCAATTCCAGAAAAACCACAAAGCCCCACAATCTTAAAAATCTAAACAAGAGCTATGAGGTAGCTATTTGAGTAACACAATGTATAGTTACATCATTTGTGGAGGAAATAAAGAACTGATGATAGCTTTCGGCACAATTGTTGTCGGAATTTATACCCTAATTTTTATGGAATTTATAGGAGCGCAGGACTCTTGGGCAGTAGAACTAAGGCCAACATTAAATACTGCTTGATGACTACTTCTTTGTAAGGTAACTCTCAGGAAAATTTACAAGTTAATGCTGAAGGAAGCTAAAGAGCTTGCACATTTAGGTGTAGAAGTATTTTGCTCTAGAGTAAGGTGAAGAACATATTGCAAACTTTTATCTAATGAGATGGGAGTAGCTGTATGTGGGAGGTGAAATATTCTAAAATAAAAATGATTGGGAATGTTTTTATATCTTGGGAAAATTGTGATTCTTTCATGTAGATAAAAAAACCCTGCTAAATGCCAGTAGCTCTGAAGCAAGGAAACGGCTTCAATGGTAGACCTGCACCTCATGTTCTGGTTAACTTCTGTATTTCTATTGCTCCACACAAGTTTAAAAATGGCTACATAGACTTTTATTCTTACCTATTTTCCTGTGGTAAATGAAAAGATGCTTATTTTGCTTCCCTCCTTCTTCAATCAATGGAATTTCTGTCTATATCAAGGCAAGCAGAAATATCAAAACATTTATGCTACTCTATGCTACTTTTACTGAATCTTCCACCATGGGATGACAGTTTCTTAGGGCTGGTTCAGTCTAAGGAAGAAATGGGACTGATCTGTTTGAATATAGACAAATAGATGAAGTGTAACTCCCTAAAATGCACAAGATTCCTCAGGGAATTCAAAGTTTGGAGCAGAGAGAAACATAGTGAAGACACAACTGTCTGTCCAGTGAGATAAACCTTTCAAAGTAAGACAATGTTTTCTGCAATGAGAGAGATTAAATTTTTATATCTGTTTTGCTAGATAGGACAAGGAAAGATATTTTTTAGCTATTGTTCTGTCTTGTGTAGTAACAACATCCCCATTATTTTGGCAGTGTGAGTAACATTTCTAAACAGTCAAGACTGATGCATTTCCACTCATATACACTTAAAATGTGCTTTATTTTATTGTTTTTCTCAGTAGTCACATACTAGTCTTAGACTCCATGCATGTATAACATTGCAGGAATTCCAAGATTAGTTGAGGCTCCCACATAATGCTTGTTTGTTTGTGGCATGACAGCAATATCCCCAGGTAAACTGAGAAGAAAATACACCCTAACATGAATATTGTCAGTCTTCTAGCAAAAGAGTGGGGATGTTGGTGACTCTTCATAACACCAGTTCCTATTCTGATTCCTAAATTAAATAGTCTTGAATAGGACTGTCAGTATGACGGCTAGTATGACTCTAAGTATTTAGAATAATGATAAGAGGTTTTTACATTTTGATTAGTTGTAAAGACTTTTTCTACATTAACAATAAATTCTTGCCTTCATAGAATCACAGAATCACAGAAATATAGACATTACAAAGGACCTCTGGAGATCATTTAACCCATTCCCTGTAAACAGAAGATATTTTTTTTTCATTTGCCTGAAGACAATGTCATTTGATTCTTCTTCCTGATCATGTTAGCTGTAGTTGAAAGCAACCTTAGTGTTACCATGCTAAGCTAATCTTAACCCACAGAATCCGTTTTGGCTCTGCATTCACCTCTAGCAGAACTCCATGCACTCCATGTACACAAACATATAGTTCCTTTTGACTGTCCTCACACTCTGTGCATCAGCACACTCTCACTTCAGAGAGATACTCATTTGTGCACATTTCCAGGAACAAAAAGCATGACACTTAGCACAAACATGCTTTTTGCCCTTTCTGTATTTGTGCATGTACTTGAGATGGGTCTTGTTTCATCAATTTCAAGTTTCCTCCTGTCCACATTATTCAATATCTTGTGCTTTCCAATTTGGGTCGCCACTTTCTCACTTGACTGTATGTTATAATATCCCTTCTCTACTGTTCATATTTTAAAGTTCTTTTTACCAGTTTGACCTCTCTGCTTGCAAATGAGATTTTCTTCCTTCTGATCAAGAGAATCTTATTGCTGCCTAACAGCTCTCAGTCTTCAAAGGAGGTTCTGTGACTACAAGAACCAAATCTTTGGGTTCGATACCTGTTTCACTACTAGTGTTGACCATCACAATCCAACTACTCCATCTCAAGCTCTTTATCCTCAGAAGCACAACTGAGTTAAAAAACACCTGAGCCACCAAGCCCTTGACCATCACCTTGGCCCCTGCAAGTATTCCCTGACAGTGTCCTGAATAAACAATCTTAAGTGTTTCTTTTGTCACATTACAAGATTTTGAATGTAATGAGCAAATAGCAGGGTTTAGATTTAGTTTTTATTTAGGCACATCAGTCTTGCCATGGCCTGAGATTGTGTGTTTTATCTGATCATTGGTACTTCAAGAAGCACTGGTGTTTCGCATAGATTTGATTCCATCTGCTTCTGTCAATCTGAGGGCAAAAGTATCAGCCTAGTTCAGCTATTTCAGATATCCTAGAGTACCAAAAATGGTATCCCAGTCATGAAAGTTTAGAAAATAACTCAGTTCCCAGATCACGGAATAGCTGTACTGTCTCCATTGATGGTAGGAACTTGATTCAGTGGCTTAAACATAGCATCTAGTAGTGTTCTGGGTGCTTCATGCTGACCTCCATGTGCCAGTCATAAAAGATGCAGGTCTCATATATCCTGGGTCCCACTAGGGCCTTTCAGATACATGTAGTTCTCTCATATGACACTGGGTAAGTTATTTAATCCCTGGATCTCTACTGCCTGTGCTGCAAATTAAGACACATAGCACACAAACATATTTTACTTCACATGTCTGAACCTAAGCTTGAATTCTATCCCTGTGGTGTTGTACATTGACAGTGTGAGGAATGGAGTATCCTCCATGTCACACCGGGCACAATATGAATGCCCAGGGTCTGAGGTGGCTTTTGGTTTTAATAGTGTAGGTGTTGTCCAAGATGCACTCATGGGCTCAGTAAACAGTGCTCAAGTCCTGACACAAAAATAATACAGATATAGATACTAAACTGAATGGGAACTGTGCCAGAATTTCACCTCAGAGGGAATGTGCTAATCTTCTGTAAAGTATGTGCTTTTTTCAGATTGCAGTCAAAAGGGTAGAATTGAGCTTGTCATGTGTGACAGAGTTTTATATAGTTACACCTGTCAGAAATGTATCAAATAAATGGATGAGTTTGCTAATATCAAGACAAGAATTTAAGTAGAGATGGAGAGTGCATTTTTTTTTTTAACTGGTACTTAACAAATGTATTTTGAGTATAGTGTCTGGCTGGGATGAATTTAAATTTCTGCATAGCAGCCTCAATCGTCCTGTGACGATTTGTGACTAAAACAATATAGAGGACTCAACAGTATTTTGGCTGATGTTTTAGTTCTTGCACAGAATCAAGGTTGTTTTTTATTACTCACTCCACCTTCTCCCTGCTTCTCCCTGGTGGGTCAGCTGGGAAGGAGCAAAAGATTGAAAGGAGGCATGGCCAAAATAGCTGATCTGAGCTGGCCAAAGGAATATCCCATGTGGTTGTGACATTGAGCTCAACAATAAGTGAGTTGGGAGAGGAAGAGGTATGGGGGACATTTATGGTTGTGGTGTTTGCCTTCCCAGTGCTTGTCGCTTGTGCCATGGTCTCACTTACCCAGAAATGGCTGAACATGTGCCTATTGATGTGAAGTAGTANAACTATAACAAACAAGCACAGTACATAGGTACATGGGGGGCAGGGGTAGGAAAGGCTGAATTGCATAGTAAAATACAGAATCTGCACTGCAACACTTTATCTCAGTCCATGAATGAGTTTTCTTGCCTTTGTTCCATTTTCTCACTGTTTTTCAGAAGAAGGAACCAAACAAAAGTCTGTGTGGGTGCTTGACTGCTGACTGGGCCGACTCTACATTTTGAGGCTTCTTGCCATTATCATAGAACAGTTTGGGTTGGAAGGTACCTTAAAGATCATGTAGCTCCAACCCCCCTGCCATGGGCAGGAATAAAATCCTTTACATCAGGTTTCTCAGAGCCTCATCCAGTTTAGCACTGAACACTTCCAGCAGTGGGGCATCCAGCAGCTTCCCTGCACAGCTTGTTTCAGTGCCTTACCACAATCACAGTAAAGAATTTCTTCCTAATAACCAATCTAGATCTCTCCTCTTTAGTTTAAAACCATCCTTGCTTGTCCTATCACTATCTGCCTGTATAAAAAGTTCCTTTCCACCTTTTTTATAAGGTCCTTTTAGGAACTGAAAGGCTACAATGAAGTGTGCCCAGAACCTCAGCTCCTTCAGCCTGCCTTCACATAAGAAACCCACTGATCATCTTTTTGGCCCTCCTCTGAACCCAGTCCAACAGGTCTATGTCTTTCCTGTGCTGAGGACCCTAGACTTGGATACTGTATTCCAGGTGGGCTCTCACAAGGGTGGAATAGGGGAGATCACCTCTTTCAACCCGCTGGCCACCCCTATGTTGATGTAGCCCATGGCAGGGCTGGCTTTCTGGGCTATAAGTACACACTGTTGGTTCATGGCCAGCCTTTCACTGACCAGAACCCTCAAGTCCTTCTCCTCAGTGCTGCTCTCAGTGAGTTCATCCCCCAGTCTGTACTCACCTCTGGTATTTTCCCACCCCAGGTGCAGGGCCTTGCACTTGGCCTCATTGAACTTCATGAGGTTCCCATGGGCCCACTTCTCAAGTTTGTCCAGGTTCCTCTGGGTGGCATCCCATCCTTCTGCTCAGCTTGCTGTCATCTGAAAACTTGCCAAGACTGCACTCAATATCTCTGTGTACTTGATCCAATTGTCTGTGACA
The DNA here is from genome assembly GCA_013397295.1 of Polioptila caerulea. NCBI lineage: Eukaryota > Metazoa > Chordata > Aves > Passeriformes > Certhiidae > Polioptila > Polioptila caerulea. The sequence goes on along the minus strand of VYXF01009199.1, from coordinate 2,021,681 downwards.
TTGATATTAATCAAGGATATATCAAGGGATATTAAAGAGCACTGATTCCAAGATAGAACCCCAAGGGACACCATTGGCCTCCACTGCAACATAGAGCCATTGACTACAACTATCTGGCTGCATACATCTAGACAATTTCTCATCCTCTCCTTAGTTTGACTTCTATAAGGAACAGTGATTATATTTTATTTTAGTCTGTTCTCAACAGAAAGTGATTTTACAGAAAAAGCATACAGTAACATGACTTTAGCTGAGCAGCTGGCAAGAAATATTTAATACAGTTCTTTATTTTTATTAGCTAATTATGATTTCACAGTCAGCTTTTATTGCAAGCTCCTAAAGCTCAGCAAAGTAACTCTCACCTTGGTAAGAGCAAATATGAAGTTCTTTGTAGTAGCTATTTTTCTCCATGCAAACAATTGCCTCATGACATCTCAGAATTGTAGAACATGCTCACATGGTCTGTCTTTGCATGTCTGTCCTCATAACACTAGCAATGACACTTTCAGAAATCAGTAACTGAATTAGTTTGAGAAGTGTGGGATCAGCTGCAGAAGCATGTAGGGAAAATAGTCCAATTCTCCTTTCTTTGCCTTCAATCCCTCATCATCTCAGGATGAATTCCAAATGTGAACACTGAGAAATGTTGAATTTCTGCCAGCTGGAGTACAGCAGAAGACAATATTTGCAAAGTGTGAAAGGAAACCAGGGAAAGGCAGTCCAGATATCAGTGGGAGTGAGGATGGAGGGATGGGGAGAGAATAAAAAAATAAAAATAGTCACTTCAGACTTGGCTATGGCACTTCAAAGACTTCTTCTAAGCTAAGCTAAATACGCTTTTAAAAATTAATTGTAGCTGTGAAAACAATTCATAGGTCATAAATTCTTTCTTGTTGGAATGAGTTTTGAAATCAGCCTAGTTCAATTCATTAGCCTCATGTCACATTTAAGCTGTCACAAATCCTTCCATTGGGTAGGAAATTAGTTTACCCACTGGTGAACCAGAGGGATGAAACATAGGAATCATATAAGTAGAAGTTGGACTCGGCAGAAAAACTGACAAGATTGCTTGATAAAGTAGATGAACTTCTCTGGGGGTTTGTAAATCCTTCATTCAATCCATGCCCCTGAGCAGGAGCAGGTGCACTGTTCTGACATGAAGCAAAATTTCAAAGGTTTAGTGCCTGAATGGGAGATCAGACCTCAGTGCATTTCAAATCCAATGAAGCTACATCACTAATCATCTCCCCTCTAGAATACTTTGACATTGGCAATGACTAGAAAGAACAATATTCCCTGAAGTCTGATTAGCATAGCAGTCAATTTATGTAGTAGAGGACCACCTAGAAAATAATTAGTAAATTAGCATGATGGAATTTTGAAATATAAATCAGTATGTAGTAGAAAGGTAAAAACGAAAAAGATAAAATTAAATACTGACTTTGCCTCACAAAGCACAGCAATAGTTACTAAAAATCTGAATATGCTAAAGATACTGTTTTTCAATGACAATTTCAATTTCTATTAAAGGTGTTCAATTGCTAGAACGAGTAACACATGAAGGGCATTGAATATTAGTTACATGTTAGTGAGTAGAAAGCTGACATACATCTACTGATCTGTGGTAACTTATTAGGTAGATGCAACTCAGCCCAAAGCAAATATGATGTAATTCAAGCTAACATAGCCACTAATAGGAAAAGAATACTCTGAATTCAATTATCCTGTATTTGTCATGAACTAGGAGCACAAATATTTATTTATTATTCGTATTATGGATCTTTACTGCAGATTAGTCAATGTGTGCTCTTACTTAGGATAACTTGGTCATGTTCTCTGATATTAAGTTGCATTTGTGGTGTAGGATTCAGAATTTATTTATAGTCAAAGTATTTGTTCTTTCTTTTTTCTTTTTTTATTTAAGGCAATATGAAACCAAGTCAAATCTCTTAATCATATGTATTAAAATATTTAAAATTTTTATATTATCTTTGTATTAAACATTGACTTTATTAGAAATGGCTACTTTTGTTCTGTTTATGCAACCATCTTAAACAACTGGGGTGAAAATAAAAGTAATTATTAAAATTATCTTACATAATTATTAATATGTTTTACTGCTGAGAACAATAAAATAGTCCATAATATTAGCAAAATATTTTTATATGCCAAGCCTAATGTAGTCTAATGTGCCATTAGAAATGGTCCTCTCATCATGAATGAAAGTCAGGTTTGAGACCACCTAAGGAGTCTGAAGATACGTAAGTCCATGGGACACACATCCCAGGATCCTGAGAGACCGGGATGATGTAGTTGCTGAATCATTTTCCATCATATTCCAAAAGCTGTGGTATTGGTAAGTGAAGTCCCCAGGGACTGGAGAAGGCAGACTATTGCCCTCACTCTTAAAAAGGGATACTCAGAAAAGTAATAACCAGTCAGCCTTACCTATCCAACTAGTAAGATCATGGAACAGATCCTCCCTGAGATATGCCAAAATATATGGAAGAGAGGGAGGTTACTAGAGACTGTCATGGCTTCACCAAGGGCAAATTGTGCTTGACTAATCTAGTGGCCTGCATAGAGTCACTGCTTCCTTTGAGAGGGCAACAGCTATGGATGTCTAGATCTAATCTACCTAGATTTCTGTAAGAGCTTTGATGAAGTCCATCACAATGTACCTATCTTTAAATTAGAGCCTTATGGTTTTGATGGAAAGTGCTGGTTGATTATCCTTCATAGTAGCTAGTATGGATCAATGTTTTGGATTTGGGCTGAAAACAATGTTGATAATATTGAAATAATTTTGTTAGTGCTGAGCAGCACTTGCACAGCACCACAATCATTTCTACCTGTACTGCCCTACCAGAAAGGAGGCTAGGATGCTAAAGATGTTGGGAGGGGAGACAGCAGGGACAGGTAGCCCCAAATAACCACAGGGATATTTCAAGCCATGTAACATCATGCTCAGTACATAAAGTTAGGGAGAAGGAGGGGAAAGGGGGCGACATTTAGCATGGGAGTGTTTGTCTTCCCTCGTCAGTATTGTGTTTGTGTGATGGAGCCCTGATTGTACTGGAGATGACTGAACATCTGCCTGCCCATTGGAAGTGGTGAATTAATTTCTTGTTTTGCTTTCCTTGCATGGCTTTTGCTTTACCCACTGAACTGTCTTTATCTCAGTCTAGGAGTTTTCTCACTTTTACTGTTCCAGCTATGTCCCCCATCCCAGTGGTGGAAGAGAGTGAGTGGCTGCGTGGGGTGTAATTGCCAGCTCTGGCTAAACCACAATATGTATGAACTGTTAGCTGGACTAGGAATTGTCTGCATGGCTATGTCCAAAGAGTTAGAGACAGCAACTTCATATATAGGTGGAAATCAGTAACAAGTGCTGTCAGCCCAGAGTCTGTACAGGAACCAACACGATTTAATACCTTCATCAGTGGCACAGGCAGTGGGTGCGTGGAGAGTCATTCAGAGAAACCTTGAGAGGCTTGAGGAGTGAACTCCTGTGAACCTCATTAAGTTCAACAAAGCCAAGTGCAAGGTTCTGCACATGGGTCAGGGCAGTCTCCAGTATTGGTACAGACTGGGGGATGAAATGACTGGAGCAGCCCTGTGAAGAGCCTTAAGGGTACTGGTGGGTGAAAGGCTGTACATGAGCCGACAGTGTGCGCTTGTACCAGTATCCTGGGCTGCATGAGAGAGGATGATGAGGGATGTGATGCCCCCGACTAGTCCGCCTTTAGAGACCTCACCTGAAGTGCTACATCCAGTTCTGAGGTTCCAACACAAGAAAGACACGGACTTGGAGTTGGTCTAGAGGAGGGCCACAGGAATCATCAAAAGGCAGAACACCTCGCTTGTGAAGTCAGGCTGAGAGAGATCTGGCTCTGTTCTGCCTGGATTAGAGAGAGCTCTGAAGAGACTTTATTGAGACCGTTTGATACTTAAAGGGGACTTATATGAAATATGAAGGAAACCTTTTTATCAGGACCTCTATTGATGGGAAATAAGGAAAATGGTTTTAAACTGAGAGAAAGTAGATTTAGGCTTGATATAAGAAAGATTTTTTTTTTTTTTTTTTTTTTTTTACTGATGACACAGGAACAGGTTTCCCAGACAACTTGTGGATGTCTCATCACTGGAAGTGTTCAGGGTGAGGTTGGACAAGACTGAGAAACTTGTTGCAGTGAAAGATATTCTTGTCCACGGTAATTGAGCTAGATGACCATTACATATGTTTCTGTGAATCTAACATTGTGTAACTCCATCATTCTTTGCAGTTGTCACAAAAAACTACTTTTTATGTCCTTATAAAGTTTTGACAAACTTGAAATATTTTAAGAAACACAACTTGCGCTGATAATTTCACCAGCATACAAGGCTATTTTCAAGATTGTCAGCTCTCTGAAAAAGTCAAGGCAGTATGAAAATACAGAAAATGTTAAAAACAAATGAGATGGGTTTTTTGGTGTTTGATGGTGAATTAACAGATGGCTGGTGAAAGAATGCAGATACTTAGTATGAGTGGATATGTTTGAATTTCATGAAAGAAAAATTAGAAAAAGTTAGAAAATGTGTGAATGGTGGTGCTATAATAAAAATAACACCTCCAACAGATGTTCTTGAATTAAATTGTCCAGTTTAGGGGGGACTTTTTTAGATATTGAAACAGAGCAAGACAGATACATTGAAAATATAGATAAGGAAAAGAGTATGTGAAACAAAAAATATTGAAGGATATCAAGTATTTTTTTTCAGCTGTATTGAAGCAACAACTTTCTTTTTCTCATTTACATACATAAGGGAAATTTTGAGATGGGTGAATGATTTTGTATAAAACTAATGTGATTCTTTGTATAGATACAAAATGATACCAAATCACAGACAATCAGGTAAATTGGAGTATGATTTTGTGTTGAATGGATCTTTTTGAAACATGTTAGATAAAAATCTTTTCAGTCCTTCCAAAGTTTGACTGCATACTTGAGTAAAGTGTATTATATTTCCCCATAAAAATATCTTCACTAACAGCTTTAGAGATACCTCCAATCACAGTTTATTGCTTGTGTTTAGGAAACTAAAAATGCCAAAACAAAAATGCTCCAACACAATGAAAATGAGTACCAAAAGAAAAATCCTCAAATATGGTGAGAATGGGTACACTGTAAAAACCTTTGTTAAACACGAAGAAAGCACAGAAAATATTAACATATAAAAACTTGTTTTCTCAGAATCAGTGCATATTAAAAAAGAACAAACTTTCAACTGAGGATGTCTTTACAATGTCTGGAGACAAAATATTGCCCAGTAGGGAGAACTATGGATTTTGTCCCCTGAAGTTCAAAATTTTTATTTAGCTCTGACATCACATGCTGAATTATCCTGGTTAAGACAGAAATCTTCTGGGAAGTAATACTATTTACTGGTTGTAGGGTTTTTTTAATTATTTATTTAATGCTTTTTTATTTATTTATATTTTATCTATTTAATGCTATTTTTAGGGTTTATTTAATTATTTATTCTACAATGTAATGCATAATGTATATAAATTATTATTCCTTGTTTAGTGGTGTAGTTTACTTACAAGTTGCCTTGGTTTGGCCTTGATTGGCCAATTTTTAATATTGACACATGATTAAACCAGTGAAAATGGTGGATACACCTTTGTAGATACACATTTAGATGAGAAGATAAAGGAAACCTTTGCTTTTGAATAGTTTATCCTTAAAATAAAAACCCCATACAATGACATAGCCCAAAGGCACAACTGTGGGAAGGCTGTGAATATGGGAGGAGCTTCATGAATGCAGATTTCTGGGCAGCTGCTGTTCATGGAGATTGAAACCACAAGAAAATTGTTTTCTTATGGAAAAATTTTCCACACTGAGAGATGCTTCTCTCCCTAAGTAAACTGAAAAAAGACTATTCTAGAGGTAAAAAACTGACTGAGAATTCTGTGTTATTTCTGTACATTGGCAGAAAGAAAGAAGATGTGGGGGAAGGAAGGAGGAGCGTTCTAAAGGTTTTATTCTGATTTTTATTACTCTTCTTTTAGTTCTGTTAATAATTTTTTCCTTATACCTTTCAAAGTTTAAGCCTCCTTTGTTCTTAGTTGAGAAATTTCAAATTGGTGAACCAAAGCCACTACACTAGTGCAACACTCTAAAACCAGGGTGGAATATTAGATTTAAGAAAATTTATAATATTCTAATCTATCAGGAATCCACATTTCTGTGAATCAGCTATGATAATGTACTGGCTATTGCATGACATCTGGGGATCATGTGACTGAAGTTGTTTCTAGAATGAGCAAACTGAAGAACTATACATTGATTGCTAAAGCTTAACTTTCCAGTTGGGAAAATGTAATGAAGGATGGATTTTGATGCTAGTTTGTTTTCCAACATGCTCTACTCCCTGAGTTAAATCCTGTCAGGAGTTCAAAACCTATGGTTAATTTGCCTTAAAAAAAAATTCTTTCCTGATTTGAAAATCACAACTCTTCATAAGGTATTTGCATAGTCAAGTATGTTAACTTTTAAAAGAAATGAGCAACTTACTTAATTTTGAAGTTAGCTGCAATTTCTCAATGTATGACTCTAATGTATTAAGTTCTAAATTTAAGGGCTTTTTATTAGCAAGTGCTTATTTTTTCTCTATTAACAAGTTTAAGCACTCATAGACCATAACAGTCATAATCATTTCTCTGATAATATAATAGACTCAACTACCTGAGTGTTTCATTGGAATGTATTTTATAATCCTTCATTTATTTTGGTTCTCCTCTGAGCCTTCAATTTTTCAGTTACCTTTCAAAATGTATGTCAGAACAAGATATGGATTCTGGAGTGTCACAGTATGACCAAATTAGGAAAAAAAATGCAATATTTAAAGATACTCAGTGTTTAGCTCTTTGCATATTCTAACAGTGTATTAATCCAGCTGTTAAAAATATCTACTTGGAATATCATGTTCAGTTATTTACCAACTGTGGTACTTCAGAACCCTCCCTCTACCTTCTCCATTCCCTGGACATCTGTTTCTCAAAGTCTTATGTCTTTGCCCTACTTACTCAGGTGTGCATATCTATATTTCTCTGTAGTAAAACATGCATCCAACATGTTATGAACTGATTCAGACCTGACTTTTCTATTACTTGGTTTTCCTTCTATTTTGGTGCCCTCTAAAAACTTCATCAGTGCCTATTTAATATCTTTTGAGTTGTTGATTAAAATATAAACCCAGAAGGCATCAAGAAGATATTCTCTTCAGGACTTTACTAGAGATTATTTATCATTGATTCCCAGTTAGGTGTTTCATTGCAGAAAGTATCCCTTTTTTAAAGCCTAATTTTATTCAGTTTATCTTCCTAGAAACAAAACTTTCATAGTAACAAAGAACCCATCCTAAAATTTATGGATACTAAGCAAACATGTATAAAAAAACATTTTAAAACCCCTTGTATTTCATGACAACTAACCTAATTAGTGACAGCCTTGTACCACATAAATTTCAGTTATTAACTGCACCCAGTTTGGTGTATGACACATAGTTCCACAGTAAAATTATTGCAGGTCTAAAAATAGTTCCTCTTCTCATTTGTTCTCATAACTTTTATAGTATTTCTACTGCAGGTTTGTGCAACATATCTGTATGATGCAAGTGAATAAATAACACAAGGACTGTGATGCAGATGGGTTGGATGAAATACATCCATGTGTTCTGAAAGAAATACTGACTGAAAATACCAACAGGGCTGTTAGATATATGTAATATTCTCAGCATATCCTGTTTCTCAGTACTGTAAGGTAGTGGGAATCATAGATTGCCTGTCCTCTGATCTTTCCTTTTTCCTGTAGAAAAAACAAACAAACAAACAAACAAACAAAACTCCACCAAACAAAAAAAACCCAATATTTTTAAAAATTACTTATTTCATGTCAAAGACAAATAAAATGAAAATAAAGGCACACATATATATATCTGTGATTCCTGCTTGTCCCTCTATGTACATACTTCTTATAATCTCACTGATATTTTGCACATCAGGCTCCTTTTTCAAACGTAAAAAAACATCATTTTCTTCAGAAAATGTTATGGTTCATTAAAATATGCATGTGATTCAGCTCAGGAATTCTTTTTGCACTATGTGAAATTTGTCCTTTGGCTGTCAGCTCACACAAGACTCTTCTCTGTAAGACATGCTTAGACTTTACCAGTAATAGCTACTTTTAACTTAAAGTAAAATTAGCAAAATTAATGTCAGCTGCCCTAAACCTCCTAGTTTTTCCATATTTTTAAGAAACCATCAGCAGAAGTGTTATTGATTCATATATGCACAACAGCCTGCATACTCTAGAAGTTGTGAAATTATCTCTGTTTGTTATTCCTGTTTAGAACAAGCCAAAAGTTTAATCCGAAAAATGAAAATGATTCCTCACAGTTACAAGTTAGGAGTTGAGGCTCGCAGGAATCTCCATTGAGATAATTGTAAAATAGTTTCTTAAGAGGGTGGATCTAGGCTTCAGCCTCTCAGTAAGATAAATGACAAAAGAGAAAAATCAGTATTCTGAAGTTGAAAAAAAAACAGTATTCCTTCTGTGAGATTAAAAGAAAAAAAACCTTTTAAAATGGAGAAAGGTAGTAGTCAAAAAAGTTTTTTACTCAATGGCTGATAAAATTTTGTTCAAATTTCTTCTTTATTTGTGCACACTGGAACTTATTTCTTCAAAACCAAAAACCTAACTATGATGATAGTCATAGCTCTTGATACTCTTCAGTCTCTCCTCAACATTAAAGAAATTGTTTTGCATTTGACAATGTTATATTTTTTTGAGCTGGTGATGGAAGGCACATTTATTCTCTGATTCCTTGAAAATGAAGGCCTTAAGTGATGGCTTTTCCAAGTGTCTCAGAAGTAAGTATTCTGAAACTTTTTATGTGAAATTGATCGACTGCTTCAGGAGGGATCAAGAGGTATCTCATCAGTCCATGCCAGAACGCTGAATGGAGCAGCAATTTAAGTTTGTTCACTAGAAAGAAGTTCAAATCATCTCAGGCAAATGAGAAATGAGTCTTTGTTAGAAAGAAATTCAAACAGTCTCAGGGAGATGATGAGTCTTTTCTGCCTCCATACTTTGTGAATGAACTGATCATATAGCATTCTTGTTCTGTATAGGCTGAGGTAGTCTGAATGCACTCTGACTGCATCAGGCTCACCAAGTGAGATTACAGAAAAGAAAATAACTTCATCAAGTATGTCCTACTCTTAGCGCCAAATCAAAATCTTAGCTAAATCAAAACCTTGGGGGGAGAGGAGAGGGGAGGGAAGGTCTTATTTCAAGGAGTTAGGCTTTTTCTGATTACTGAAAATAAAGAAATTTGGGAAAAATTAATTTCAGTGTCTATTTCTTTGAGTAATCTCCCACTAGTTTGACCACTATCAGTGGGGAGACACTGAGAAGAAAATATGTGACTTATTTGATATAAGTTGTTTATATGAAAATCTTAAATATGTGAAAAGCCCATTGCCTAATGGTCATGATAATTGTTACTAATCAAGATGTAGCTGATCAGTTAAGAGATATTCTTTATTTCTAATTACTTTCCAACCAAATGCACTCTCCCTCCTGTTGCTGTATAGACAGGCTCTAAGTGACATTGCTATGGTTAGAAGACCACTCCTCATGTAAGACATCATACAGTACTACCTACAAGACACTAAAGTGAAGACACTGAAGACACTGAAGTCACTGATGTGACTATTCACTATCATATTTGTGCAATGGCTTGAGAGGATTACATCTCCTTAAGCTTTTGTTATGATCTGATTATTAAGAGATGCTTCTGCTCAAATTAAGATGAAAAGTCATATGCCAAAGTCAAGAGTATGGCTTTTATTTAACAGTAAATATGAGGTAAAGAGATGGAAAGAAGCAGGAAAGAGGGAGGGGGAGAGAGAGAGAGAGAGGAAGAGAGAGAGAGGGAAGGACAGACAGACAGACAGATAAAACAGAAAGATATTACCACCCAGTGGATCCTGTGGTATCCTGCTGGTCCTTCTTCACCCTGGTCTTCTCAGTTGTGAGGGATTCGGAGTCATTCTTCTGCAGGTACCACCTTTATACAGTTCAAGTTTTGGGCATCCACAGGGTGGTCCCAGATGTTCCCATAACTTAGGGTGGCATGGGTGTAAGCAGTTATTTCCCGTAGTCTGCACTGTGGAATTTTGGTCTGGTATGTTAATTCCAAACCTTCACCTCCATTAGGCCTGGAATTGACACCTTCCTGTTTGCCTTACAGTGCTTATGTCAAGTCCCTGTTGTGGTGGCTTATCTTATGGGAAGATTCTTCTTTGATAGCGTTTAGAGAATTTGTGCTCTTTAAGTCTTTACAACTTCCCTTCATACAATGGGCTCCAAGTAATTACATTAAAAATATAGTCCATTGCCTCTGCTGGCCATGTATGAGCTATGATACTGAATTTCTTTGTCTTTTACTCTTGAAAACAATGCAAAAAAGCAGAGTTTATTTAGTCCTAGTATCCCAATTAATATAGTACAATTATTTTGTTGAAACTTGTTATCTTTTGTCAAGTTTTTGCTGAAAACTGAAGCGAGATAACTGAGTTTTGTGAGGCAATTAGCAGGTTTTCAAAATACCAATGTGAGAATTAATGCTAGTTTTCACATTCAGCTTCTTTTTGCTATTTTTTGCTGCGTGAAGGACTTGTGAATGGAAAAACAAGTGAGCTGAACTGTTTTTATACTCCTCAAGACTCTGTGTGTGTGTGGAGGGGGGGGGGGAACCAAAAGAAATTAGTTCAAGTCCCTTTAAGATGAATTACTAGCATTGCCAAGAACATTTCTGTATCAGTTTAAAAGTAGAGTTTAATGTGAGCTGAATTGGGTTTACAGGTGAAATTCTTCCCTAAGCAATTCAAACCAAGAGGGGAGGATGGCTGTTAACTCTACGATGCTGGAATTTTTCCTGTGGACTGTAAAGTCTTTCAAGAGTATCAATTCATACTAAAATTAAGAAACAGAAATGCAGCTTCTCTTGATACAAAGTTTTCGAGTTCCTTTCTACCTCAATTTATATTGGTATCTTTGAATCATATTTTAGCTTATCATAGTATGAAAAACAAGTGGATCCAAAAGGTTTTCAGTTGGGAGTTCCAAGAGCATCTCAAAAAAGGCTGCATGTTTCTAAACATGTATAGACAAAATGAAACAAAAAACACCCAAACCAATCCAACCAACCAACCAAGCAAACAACCTCCCCCCAAAAAAACCAAGATCACTTTGAAGAGTTTAGGCAGGGTTTCACTTAGAAGAGCTTAGGCGGGGTTTCAGTAGAATAATAAGAAAAATGTAACATCACAGATTTTAACACATGATGATAATGCTTAGAATTCACTTAAATGTGAAACAATTCACTACATGGGATGATATGCATTGCAGAGTGGAAAGTGCTTTCTAAAATCTTCTAAAATAGTTCCTTTAATTTTTTTATTTTTTTTTTTTGTCTTAGACATTGCCAGGGTGATGTTCTTTCTGTGTGTGTTCTTAATCCACAATGACGAGGTTTTGATTTGATTTTGCATAACTGGTCAGTGTAGCAACATTGGCAAGTTCAGCAGAATGATAATAATTGAAAGGTGAGAGTGTGTAGCAACAGAGTTTCTACTACACTTCCGTGAACAGTTTTTCCTCAGGCATCTTCAGAGAGGAATTTTTGCTTGAGGAGTCCAGAAAAGAAAGAAATCACAGACCAATGTGTTGATTTCCAATATTTGTGAAGTTTTATGTCTGTATGAAGTGATATTGTTTTATATTATCCTTTTCCAACCAACACCACTGCTTGACATAAAAATATTACAGTATGGGAACTATCCACAGAGAGGCCATCACTGAAAAGAATATAATGAGAGAAGAACTTTCCCATTCCCTGTTGGCTCTACAAGAGCAGTGTTTTCTCTATTCTTCTGGTCCTTCTTTTATTTTACAATAGAAAACCTGGTAAAATAGCAGGGGGTCATTCATAGCTGAGTTAATTAACATGCTGCCAGTGCTGATGAACGAAGTCTGATAAAAAGCACACACAGTCCTGGAAGAAGCACTGCAGGAGTTCCTTTTAGCTTATGGCAATTCAATTAANAAGATTTTGGGCTTACATTATTCTAAAAAGTAGTGGCAACTTTAATCCTTGATTAATCCCGAATCCTAATTCAGAAAAAAAAAAAAAAAAAAAAAAAAGAAAGAAAAAAGGAATTTGAATGTAGGACTTAGCAGAAAATCAAATATCTCAATTAATATTAATTAATAATTGAAAGAATAGTCAATAGACTGTGGGAGCATTACTTAGCTGAGTTTTGTAACCTCTATATTTGCTGAGCCTTCTTTGGTATACTCTAAGTTGTAAATACAACTATCTGAAAATTGAAACACATATAGACAAAACCCATTAAAATATGTTTATACTTAGAAAAATGGTTTTGTTAGACTTCCAAAATGCAAATACTTAATGTATTCTAAATAAAATATCTGCAGAACAATGGTTCCAGTTTATTTTTTTAAGTAGAAGTTGTTTGGTTTTCTCCCAACATAGGTCTTCACTTAGCAACAAAATCATATCTTTCTTTTTCTTTTTATTCATCATCCCCCAAAATGTAGGTTCTGTAAGTGAAGCATGGTCTTCTGGGAGCAACCAGACAACTTTATTGCCTGCTGTTTACACACTGCTCTGCCATGGGAGTATCCTCCAGCTCACTAATCCTAGAAATGCTTACTCGGAGTGCTTCTCTAAAAAAGACAGCAATAAAAGATACATTTTCCTCGCTCAAGGACAGTGAGAACAGAAGGGACCAGCATTCCCTTTTGAAAGGACCATCTGGCCCTATGCTCTGCCTCTATAAGCTGCAGAATTTCTTCCAGAAACTGGATTAAAATATGTTTTGCAGAGAACTATCTAATCAGTTTTTAAAGACTCCAAACAGTAGTAAGTCCATGGGTTGCTTCTGGTAAGCCATTCAATTAGTTAATTAGCTTCACCAATGCATTTTACTACATCTTATTTCAAGGCTGAATAAGTCTAACTTTAGTTCCCATGCAATGCATCTTCTTATGCCTTCTTCTGCAAGATTTAGACACCTTTTCCTATCAAATATAATTTATATGTTTAAGTCTTTATGTAGCACAATCAAGTAACTTATTTTCTCTTCAATAAACTAGTAGATTGAATTCCATAAACATCAAATTTCAGGGATTAGTTTAGGTACAACTGGGTCATTTTTTGAGTCCTCTCTATTGTCTTCATTAAATTCATAACTTCCATGAAATGCAGACTTCAAACTGGATGAAGAAATCTTCAAATTCATATAAATGCTGCATGCAGATGTTATCTGATTCCTTCCTGATATTCTTTTAGAAATTCAGTGACAGCATTCACTGAACTTTATACTAAGCTTCCCCACTGACCCTGTTCTCTCCATTCACATTTTTTCTCAAATTGCTGCTTTCCAGGAAATAATCTCTCATTCTGCTTCTGAAGCCTACCATGCTTCCCACATGTAGCAACTTACAGTCTCAATGCTTCACTGAAATGTATTTTGCTCAGTTATGACCTTGCACCTGGGATCTGGAACACTATGTAAAAGCACCCTCTTCTCATTGTTTAGTGCTTCCATCAAGCTGTGCAACAAACTAGCAAAGGTCTTGCTTGGTCATCCAGATACACACAATATCATTATTGATTAAGACATTGATTAGTATCAGATCCGGAAGAATTCTCAGTGCTCCCAAATCTCATGAACTCCAGCATTTATTTTTTTACCCTTATCTGCATTTTCTACCTCTGAATACCAACTGAAGCATATGACTAACTGATTATAAACACTGCATGCCTTCTCAAAATGCATTATTATATAGCATCATGTCAAAAACTATGATTTATTTGAAGTGTGTAATTGCTTTTATCAAGTTGTTTTATCACCCGATCAAAGTATATCACAACATTTTTGTGCTCTTGTTATATTTTCTAAAAAAAACATGGTAATTGTTGTTTTGTACTAATTTCTTTCGCCTCACTGAATGTGCTCTGAATAGAAACAATTAATGAAGGAAGAGAAACAGTGCAAGTTCCAATATGATGTTAAAGGTTCTAGCTTAAATAAGGTTGTTAATATCCAGATATTGCTATGAAGGATGTAATAAGATGAGAACAATGAAATTCCTCTCCTGTCTCCAGGCTGAAACACACGGAGACCCTTAATGATAATATAAGGATCAGTGATGTAATTATCCCAGCAAACAGCAGCATATTTGATGGAACACAATATTCTCTTTCTGTAGTGATTGTACTGATATGGATATATATGAACTGTAGTTCATATAAATACAGTCTATAAATTGCACTTTCTAAAAAAACCTTTGTTTCAGCCTCTGTAAATGATGCTGAGTATCTTCATTATCTTTTGCTGTGTGGTCTGCATTTTGTCTTTCATGTGACATTGAATTAATTGACATTTCTTTTTTATCCCCACCCACTGACCTGTTTTTTTGTCTTGAATAGAGTTAATTGTCTTCATAATAACTGGTATTTTGGATTTGTGCTGTAAAGGATGCTGATAACATTTAGTTACTGCAAAGCAGGGCTTGCACAGAGTCA
>VYXF01009199.1:1979646-2006907 GCA_013397295.1 Polioptila caerulea | reverse complement strand
GAATAGAGTTAATTGTCTTCATAATAACTGGTATTTTGGATTTGTGCTGTAAAGGATGCTGATAACAAAGGGAAGTTTTAGTTACTGCAAAGCAGGGCTTGCACAGAGTCAAGACCTTTTCTGCCTCTTGCCTTCTCCGTGAGGAGGCTGGGGGTGTGCAAGGAGTTGAGGGGGAACATAGCCAGAACATCTGAGCCCAACTGATTCCAGGAATGTCCCATACCATATGACATATGACTTAAGGATCAGCACTAAAAGCAGGGGGAAGAAGGAGGAAGTTGGGACATTTGAAGTGATGACCTTTATTTCCACTGTCAGTGAAGCCCTGCTTTCCCGTAGATGGCTTAACATGTGCCTGCCTGTGGGAGGTGGTGAGTGAATTCCTTGTTTTGTTTGGCTTGTGTGCACAACTTTTACTTTACCTGGTAAACTGTCTTTATCTCAGCCCATGAGTCTTTTTACTTTTATTATTCCAATTCTCCCCACCATCCAGCTGTGGGGGAATGAGTAAGCAGCTGTGTGGGCCTGAGCTGCCTACCAGGGTTAAACCATGACATTCATGCGGCTCTGGCTTTCTGCCTAAAAATAAAGTACCTCAAAATGTTTTGGGGTTTTTTTGAAAGTTTTTTATCTCCTTGACATGATTTTTGACTCTTTTAAAGTTCCAGTTGCTATTGCTGTGTTCTCGAGAGGCATATATGGCTTCTCCTCTGGTGTCTGGAAGTACAGACAAGACGATGAATATGAGCAGCTGAAAAATTGTTTTACTTAGTTTGTTCTCAGGCCCTTTGTGGTCCTTCCTTTGAAAACTGAACATAACTGAGTTGACTAAGGGTCTTTTGCTCTATGCTACCATTGGATTCAAGATCTCTTTTTTGCGCAGTTGCCACTTTTATGCTATGTTTAGACAAAAAGTCAAGTATGTTTATCTCCATCCCTTTCTTGGTATACATATCAAAACAGTAGCAGTTCAAATTCAATGAAGGCATTTTGGAATATAATATATTTCTAAAGGCACTGTTCTCCAAAGAAGCTGTGTGAATTTAGGCATGCTGATAAAACTTTATAAATGCGAGCACCATGGCAAAGGCTTATTTTCTGTATGGGTATATTTTTTTCTAGTGGCAGCAATTACCATGACTAAAGTTATTTCTTGTTATGCTTTCTGAGGAAGATGCGTAATTCTTCTCTTTCCCACTATTTTGTATGAATCTTTATCCATTCCTAATCAACTTTTGAAGGTGACAGGTGATGAAGATAGCATGTTGAAACAGCTAAGGTAGTTTCTCTCTGTCTCCAAGGCTTTTCACACAGTGGCAGTGCACCAGCAGAAATGAACAGAAATTTCATAAGGTTTTTTATTATTTAGAACACGTAGACATGAGCATGGTATGTACAGCTTTAGATTATAAGAGTCAGCCTGCAATTTTTGGGTGACCTGCCAGCACGTCAGACCTGCCTGTCTGATGCTGCATCAGTCATAGACTCATAGGATCTTCTCTTTGTCTCCTTGTGCTGTTTTAGCAGAGAAATGAGTCGTGTTCATGATCTCCCAAAACACTGACAATGCTGTGCCTGCATCCATACGCCAGACTGACACTGAAACTTGAGAGTCTGTTAGTAGGCTCTGCCACTGTTTTTTCTGCTGCAGCTTTATTCCCTAGTAACATTTTTAAAGTACATCTACCTGCTGGTGTGCCAGATGTGGGGAGGTAGTTGCTTTATCTTTTTCCATAGTGTGGGCCAAGTTACAATTTTGGCATCAAATACAATTTCTCTCTTATTATGTCAGTTAATTTCTCTTTATTTGACAATTTGTTAGTGAGTAGTTTTTTTTTTTTTTTTTATATAGCATGAGGAGAATTGGCACCAAGAACTGGAGAAGATTTTTATGCATTTCAACTGCATTAAACTTTTTTTATTGAATAAAGAGTTCAATGGATTAACAAGCAATGAATTCACTTCTCATTTGCTTTCTTGTTATTATTTTTTAATCACCGCTGGGGGGGCTGTATGTGAGAGTAATGATTTTAGCACACAAGATGAACTGTAACCTCACATGACTTTGGAAGTTAAGCCAGCAGACTGCTGGATCTCACAGTTTGGAGAATTTGAAGAACAGTGACCAAGTGTCTTCTTACAGCTGATGATTCTACAAAAGAAATTTTAAAATAATGGTATTTTTAAAGCTAGCAAATAAATTTTGGAAAAATAAGAGAGGTCATATAATTAAATACTCACAGTTTTTGTAAAGTGACCAAAAAATATGGAATGACTTGAACACTTAAAAGCTAAGATTAAGAACCTTTAATCATTTTGTGGTGAAAAGTGCAATAAAGCCAAAAGTATTGCCCAGCCTTTGGTAAAATATTGTTAAAGAAACTTTCCTGTTTGAATTGTCAGAAAACCTGTATTCAGGCAGTGTTATTGTTATACTGTGAGTTTTATGACAGGATAACTAATAATGTGATAATGAATTGAAAGCAAAAATAGTAATTTTAAACAGTAATTTGAAAACTCCATGGTAACACTGAGCTGGTTAAACAAGAAATCAAGGCTGTTTGATTAAACCGTTTGCAAAAGTTGCAATGGGTTTGTAAAACCAGTGCAGCAATCCACTGCAGTCTCCCCACTCTGCTCTCTATCCTTGCATCTCCAGTTCCTGGAGCTGTGAAGACTCAGCTGTTTTCTGAGATTCCCCTTCTTCACCACCATATTCCTTTCTTTCTTTCTCCCAGTCATCAGATCGCCTTTAATTCAGTATGTGCTGCTCTTCTCTAAGGGCTTCTCTTTTCTACACAGTCCTACCCCCTTCCTTTCCCCAGCTGTATGATATTAAATGGACAGGAAGTACCATAGTCCAAGTATACAATTTTCAGCCACATGAAATGTCTGGGGATGCAAATTTTGAAAAGATTCAAGAAGCAAACTCAAAGCAATAATGCATGAAATATTGTAGTGGTGAATTAGTAAAGAATACGCAATTAACTTAGACTCTGTACAAAATTGCTTCATATGGAGAATTAAAACAACAGAACAAAATGCAAAAAATCACATATCCCATTTAGAGAATAAAACATAATGGACAGTGTAGTATGTCCTATGTTTTTGCAACTTATATAATATAATATTTAATACATAAATATTGCCATTTATGATGAGACTATAATGAGAGAAAATAATCTTTTTTGGTTTCGGTGAATTATTGTGGAATAAGTTTCATTTATACCTTTAAATTTTTACAGATTTTAGGAAATAGCTTGCATGCGCTACAGGATACAGTATACAAGAATATTTATTATAGTATAATATCTCTATACTATAAGTACCTCTTTGAAAATTTGTGCTGAAGTAATGTTGCATTTGTATTCACATTTTTAAATATGTAAAAGTAAAAGTAAAATTGTTGCGTTTTATGATGTCAATATAGGATTAAAGTAAAAAAATATAGTAATCTACAGGACTTAGTTATATAACTGAGGGAGAAATACCTTGATTTGACTTATTACTGAAAGAACTGAACAGAGAGTTATAAAGATGGTCAGAGAAATGGAGTTAGTAACAGGAAATATTGTGCTGAAAATTCATAATGATAAACCAAGAAACATGAAAAATAGATTTGGTCATCAAGCAGATTTGAATGTATTTGCTATACTGAGTTTGAATACCTGGGAGCAATCTCTCACCAACTTCAAGAAGGAGCTGGAGACTTGGGTGGAGAGAGAACAAGCTGACATGAAGGGTTTTAGCAGTGGCCATGTCTTAGACAGCTCCTAGACAGCAAATTGCCATGTTTAAAGGAAAAGTATTCATAATAGTAAACATCTAATGCAAATCTAGACAATGGCAAAAAAAAAAAAAAAGAGAGAGAGAAAGATATATTTCTGCTTATTTGAATGAGTCAGGAAATTATTGTTAAAAAGTTATAACATTCACTTCTGTCTAATACAAAGCCACTCTGACAGTACACAGAAATACTGGCTTTTCTTCTGTAGGAATTCCTCAGTGAGAAGGATGTGTTTTAAGTCTGTATTTCAGGTCATTATACCTGTTATTTTTCATATAGATGTGAGCTCTGGGATCTTATTACTGAAAAGTAAGATAGATAGATAAATACTTCTGAAAAAAAAAAAATACTGTGACAGATTATAGGGCCAGGAAAAGAAAAAACAAAGTTAATAAGGAATTGTACGAAGTCTACAAATATCCAAATAAAATAAACACTGTGATATGTCAACAATATCAGTAGGTAGAAGATGTGATTATAGTGAAAAGGGTAGACTAATTATTTGTCTTTTGACAGAAAAAGAAGAAGAAAACAAAGAAGGATAATAAGGAAACTATAAAAATTCTCAGTGTGAGATTTAACAAGAGAAATAATTATCCTGACAGAACAGGTGGAATAAAACTGTGGGAGTAGCTAAGGGTTTAAACATGCATGGGAGTAATAATTGTAGCACATCATGACAAAAAAAAAAAAAAAGAGGAATGTTGTACAGGCAGATGTTGTACAGTTTTCTTCTTTTTACCCATCTTGTATAAGCGAAGAATCCACATATTCAGAAATTTAAGGAATCTTAAGAATTTTCTACAGGCTTCAACAAAGGTGAATCACCTGCTCCAGGTATTGTTGCTTTACTTGTGTAATTAACTATTCTTTTACTGGATCATTGAGCCATCATTCTTGTATTCACTAATTGTAAACAAAAGTAAGAGCTTCTCAGTTTTACATACTTCCTCTTTTCCATGCTCTGCTCTCTGGAATTTGGGTTGTGCATTAGACTTCCTTAGTGGTGTTAAGATGAATCCATCATACTACATTGCCATTTCTCATTTTCTTCTGTAAAATTCCAAGGAAGGCTTGTCAGCATTTTACTGATTCCACTGAAATGTCAATTTGGTGCTCAGTTTTCTGCATCTGTGCTGCTGCCTTTTTTTTTTTCTGTCTTGTGACAGCCTGAACTATTCAAGTCATTTGTTTTAGTAATTTTTCATTGCATTACAGTGAAGTGTGAAAAAATCTAAGCCTCTGAACCGTTTTACTGTGTTTTCCTTCCATTTCCTTATTTTTTTTATTAGTTTGCTACCTTTAGTATAATAAATTTATTCCTATAATTATTGCATAATTATCTAGGAAAACAGTTGTCAGTTTTCCTCCTAATGCTAATACTTCTTATTTGATATTTAGTCTTACCTGCTTATGATTTTCCTTTTTTTTTCTTTTTCTCCTAGAGACTGCCAAGGTGGTTTTTTGTTGCCTTCAAATCTAGTGTTTGTATATTGAGATGAAGTAATCATATATTTATTGAGTCAATTTAACACACTTTTTATGCATGAGTCTTTATCTTCTTAACTTTAATTTCATCACCTTTTCTTGCAATTCGGATTATAACTTTATTTATAAATCAATAAGTGATCACTGAAAGGGAAGACAGAAGGCTGAAGTCAATGTTATTTTTCATTGAGAACTATACTTTCGATTAAGATAAACACTGACATGCCACCAGGAAAATTCTGAGAATTACATAGAACTTGAAGGAAGTTAACAACTTATTTATGAAGAATAGTCAGGGGTTCAGGTTACTTCAATTACATCTTGTCTTATACTACAGATCTTTTCTTTAAAGTTAATGGTAAAGGTTCTAAATACAACATATAATATCTTATATAATCATACATTAAATTCAGTTTTTATTAAAGATTAACTCATATTTAACAAACATCTTCTTTTAAATACACATTATAAATCTGCAAAATAAACAACTAACATTATATAAACTCTTCTTGTTACTCTGATTATTTCTTTTATCACTAAGTATATAGATTTCCATATATGAAGATACCCTTCCAGGCCTTTAAGATGCTACTGATCTGTCCATAAAACAGCATATACCTGAGTTTCCTTGTCTTTCATAAAAACAATGCAGCCACTTCTGATTTTTTTTTTAATTGATTATATAAAGAATGTTTTGTGTGATACAGATATTGGTTTTATGGGTGAGTTTGCAGCAACAGAGCATTGATAGACACCAGGAAGACTATCTGCTCAATGAAGAAATTTTCTTTTTCCTTCATCTGTTATCATAAGCTTGTATATTATATTGCTGAAATGTCTCATAAAAAATTGGGAACAAAACATGCTACTTGTTTATGCATTTTGAAGTAAAAGAAGGCAATGCTGTCAATTTATACAACACTATCCTCATTAGCCCTGGAAGTCTGTATTTTTCTGGCCAAACTTACTACCCTTAAAGGTTTTCTTTCCTAATTGGCAAGATTAGGTCACAAGTAACGTGACTTCTACTTATTGAACTTTGAAAACTCTCTGTGACTACAGCGGCACTGGGGATAAAACCTGTCGTTCAACTCTAGGCACCTGTAATCTTCTGCTCACGACCTGCCATCTGGTCCCGTGGCCACTGTCAGCCTAATGAAGATTTCTCTCCAGTGGAGAGCGTGGGGGCCACTCCAGTTGGTGTTTTCTGCATTCATGTCACTCCCAGGCAGAGGGGTAGCGCTAAGTCCTTATGTCATTGAAGTCCTTGTTTCCATTAGTAACACTTAATTGAACGAAAAACCGCCATAAACCAGAAGATGATATGGACAATAAGCTTAACTGCCACCTTATCACAACTATCTTAATTATTTAGCTTTTAATCATACCCAGTCATTTTCTATTTAATTCTTCAGTTTGACGGCAATACTCTATAAACATTTTTACTTAGCACAGTGTTGTGGCATATAAGAAATTCTTGATTTGCCTTTGAGCTAGCTGGAGTAGGCAGCTATGTGAGACATGGTAACACTGCTCTGTGGTTTCTTAAATCACAGTAACCATGTTAACATGGAGGCATTGAGAGACTCACAATTGAAACTCTAAGCAGAGCTGCTTAGGCAAGGCACAGCTCTGCAGAAAGCTGCCTTTGACATTTTTTAACAAAGTAAACCTAACTATGAGTTTTGTTGTATATTTTAGCATTTATGAATAGTAAGAAATCATAGTAATTTAATATTTTTAAAGAAAAAATATGGCAAGAGTCTTAAAGAAAGTTGAAACCAAAGGTGGATGTGAGAGACAAGGCATTTAATGATCTGCACCAGTTTACTGCATCAGTGTCAGGCACAATGTGTTCTTCAAACCCATATATTTAGAAATTAAGGTTTCTCAACCTTATGTTTATCCAAAGAACTGACTGTTCTTGTCAAATTCATCTTTTCAATAAACCTCTTTGCAGTTTGCCCAAATTAAAACAACTTATGACAATGGAAAATGCTTTCTAAAAATTCTCCTTGTGGTTGTTAGAAAAATACCTAAATTTATATTATCTGTAAAATATATCACATCATTATTTGCCTCCTTTTCCAGATAATTTACTGGGAATTCTGTAATATCTGTTAAGTGCCCTATGTTCCAGAGCCTAGGGTATCCTACCAGAAACCTTAACCTGCTGTGAGAATTGGACATAAACTTCTATTCTTTATTTCAGATATTTTTAGCCACTCACTGACCTACAAAATACCTTCTTTCAGTCATTCATGGTTTTTTTAGGAGCTTCTGGTGAAGGTCTGAGCGAATGTCTTGTTAAAACTTCTGAAAAATGTAAGTACACTCTTTTATCTATCTACATGCTCACGATCTCTTTCAAAAGCTAATAATATTGTTTCCATCCAGAAGAATATCCATCCTATCCATTTCAAGTCAGAAATGTTTGCTGATCTTATCTATACTTTGATGGCAGTATTAGTAATAAGAGTATTCAGTATATGAGCCAAAACAAAGACATTAAGCCAGAATGGTATTTAAAAGTTCACTGCCTTTTTATGATAGCCTGTTCTAACAGATCTTGTACCTTGTTTATCTATTGTTTTGTCTCTGTATTTTAAAAAAAAATATCTTAATATTTGAAAGATTAACTGTGAGGCTGTGAGACCTCTGGGTAGAGAGATGTGACATAAAACTGCTAGAGTGTAAGAAGCATGTGAAGAAATTGACCTGGGAGCAGAAAATCAATATAGAATAGGGGTGTAGCAGGAAATAGAGTGGAAGTGAATGGAGGCAATTTGTCTGCACACTTTGCCCTTTATGGATAAACATAATTATCTCATACAAGTAGCAGGTTAGTGTAATCACAAACAGTGGGTGAGTTAATATGAGTTCTCCATTAGATGCTCAAAATATGGTTTAAGGAGAACCTTAAGCACAAACCTGTGCAGCAGGAAAGGAAGAAAGACATTATTTGATTAAGCTAAGGGCAGCAAAGAATCAGAGTTGAGGAATAGATTAATGAAGTATCTACTTTAGTAGGAGTGGGAGAGAAAAGAGATGGAATTAAAATTTTGGGAGTGGTTGAAAAATCTAGGAAAATAGATGAGTCCTGGAAAGTGATAGTGAAGTTTCCGACTTGATGGAGAAAACTGGAGGCCTGTATGCTTTATCAGAAGGGCACTACATTCCTTAGAGAAGAGGACAAAGAAGAAAAAAAAATGAAAGGAATGTGTCTGAATAAACTGTGAGATCATCACAGAAAATTTAGAATAGGTTACAATGCTCCTCATTTTCAAGTTTACCAGTTAGATCATTATCCAAGCACACTTTACCTAGTGTCCACAAAGTACCTTCCAAATTGAACAAATCTCAAGAAGAATCAGTTGGAATAGAAGCTGTCCTAGCTATATGTAAGATTTTCTGATGTGTCTTCTCTCATTTAAGTCTTAACTCAAACACTGTAATCTAGGAGGTTGCAATATATAAAGAAAACCAAATCCAAATGAAATAGTTTCCTTACAGCAGAATGTTTTCCACCCCTTTCATGAGACAAAAGGCTCTGACTTCATAAAATAAAATAAAATAAAATAAAATAAAATAAAATAAAATAAAATAAAATAAAATAAATAACAAAAAAGGGAAAATTGCTAATGTGAGGAAACAGGCAGTTTCAGTAGATTATTAGTTTATTAGTCTCCTTTGGTAACTATCGTGTTCCTCCTCTCATGATCTTCTCACCTCTTTTAATTAAGTAGCTTTTTGCTGGCTGTGGAACAGATAATGAGTTCTATTATTTCTTTATATGTTAAAAAGAAATGTATTTTTTTAAATCTGCACTTTCTGATCTGTGAATAAAATTTAGGATAGGCTTTCTAATCATATAAAATTTGTCCCTCATCTCTGATTGGAATCTTTATGGCTACTTTTCAGGTTCATTAGATGCAGAGTTAAAATATTAACTGGGGAATATTAGGAGAAATTAGTAAACCTGCCATTCTTCCACCCTGTATCCTTCAGTGTACCATTTCAATATGTTCGTTGTTGTAACATTGACCAGAAGACATTTTCTGAGACAACACTGCTGTCTTTATCATGAATTTTTTTGTTAGTTCTTTATTATCCCTAAAAATAAAGATTTATTCTATATCAGTTTTGGAGTATTGGAAATGGCAAAAGAAGAGGGTTAATCCAATAATGCAGCAAGGTGCTTTATAATGATTAAAGTGACCTTGGCCTCTGACTGCATTCTGAATTTGAAGGTGCAAAGTCTAAAGGTACTTCACATAAAAAATACTTAATTGGTAACAAACTAGAAAATAATTTTCTATTGACTGAGACATCACACAATATTAACTCAAACAATGAAGTAAATGTTGCAGAACCTTTGCTTAGGATGATGAAATAAAAGTTATCAAGGATGTATAAAATGTGGGAAAATCACAAAACAATTTGTATTTTATAATACAAATTTGTATCCCACTTTGTAATCCCACTGAAATAACATCAGAATTAACACTGCATTGATAACAGTGTTCTACAAAGAGAAACACAAGGAAGGAAAGAAAGAGAAGGAAGGTGAAGGAAGGAAATAGTAAAGGAGGGAGGCAGGGAGGGGGGAAAGGAAAAGAGTTTGATTCCAGAATTACCCAGAATTGAACAGTTTCCCAAGATGTTAAAATATATTGCTGTTATTCTTTTAAGAGAATTTATTTGGAAATCTCTAGCGTTGTGTAAGGAGCTTTTTGTCTTCCAGCAGGACATATTCCATTTAAATGTGTATAGCAGCTACATATTACCTAACACAAAGACATGGTAGCTGGGATTTAATGAGCTCCTTGTGGTCACCATCCCAAAGACTTTGGTGGGCCTTGTGGAAAGAACAGTTCATTTCCATAGGTTTCCATACTCATTTCTCAGCCATCTTCTCATCCCCCACCAACAGTGAAACACCAGCTCAACCTGATGGTCTTACAAATCTTCATTAGACTATGTTTTTTCTCTTAGGATTTTAAACTTTTTCATGTTGATGTTTCCCATCTTGAACACAGACCTACTAACAATACGTGTCTCAGCAGGTCTTTGTCTCTCCATAATTTTACATTGTATATCTTTCTACGGACTTCATCACATGACTATCTCACAGATTAGACACTTTGTCAGAAACTGAGGCAAATCAGAGCTGTCCCTTAGATCCTGGAAACACATGGATCCAAATCTTGGGGAGACTGAGGGAAAGCTTATGGGTGGGTTTCAAGGGAAAGAGGATACAAAAATCAGGAAGTATTCTTAACTATTTCAAATAGGCATTGGACCAGTAGCTTTACTAAAACTACATGAATTTATATCACCTGTGTACCCAGTCCACCGATCTGAGTTAGAAAACATAATTCAGCAATGTTTAGCAGTCCATCTGCAATAATTCGACATCCATGTGACAATATCTCCACAAGAAGTCAGTTCAGACAATAGGAAATCTTACTTCTGTGTTTTTGCAGGAAATTTAAAGAAAAAAATTCAATAAAATATTTAAACCGAACCAAAGGCTATTTTATAATGAAGAGCAATTTAACAATCCTGTCAATACAGAACTTTATAACTGGCCTGCTTTCCAGTAATCATGAAACAAAGAACAGTGAGCCATCTCTGTTCAATCCTCTGCAGTACCTCACTTTGGTCTGCTCTGTCTGTTAGACTAGAATGTTTTTACTGAGTCTCTTGTGGCTCAGTGACATGAACAAGAGAAACTACTCAGGTGTTTAGAAAATGCAGCTTCTTTCTATTCTGAATTTTTATTTGAATTTCACAAGTCCAGAGACAGAAATTAAAGACTCAGTTTTGAGAATGATTTTTATGGTGTTCATAGATTTCAATGTAACTCTCTGCAGCTGTCATATAAGTGCAGCGATTTTCTAGATTGGGACATAACTGGTTCTTAAATCACAATGCGCTCAAACTCAAAGAAATGTTGAGAGCTAATAGTCTGCAAATCTTGTAGCAAATTCTGCCTATGGTAGATGTTGATATAATATAGAACATGCAATAATTGTCT
The DNA here is from genome assembly GCA_013397295.1 of Polioptila caerulea. Lineage (NCBI taxonomy): Eukaryota > Metazoa > Chordata > Aves > Passeriformes > Certhiidae > Polioptila > Polioptila caerulea. The sequence continues at coordinate 1,995,592 of VYXF01009199.1, read as the reverse complement.
TCTCCAGATGGGAAGTCTTATGAAAAATAGTTTTATTTGTATTCATCAGTAATACATCTGTTTCTAGACACAATTCTTTCAAAGACTTTAATGTTCACATCATTTATTTCAATCCTCGTGGAATGCCGAAATGAAAATAAAAGCACTTGTCAAATTTGTAACTATAAAAATTATCGTATACAATCATATATTGAAGTTTGGTGGCTTTTGTATTTGGTCTCCAACTTTTCAATGAAGCAGATGGAATTAGAATATCTATCTTCTGGAAGAAATCCTGACATAAATAAGTGTGTGACAGTGGTTTTCTGAAGGGAAAGTTTCAGATATTAGACAAAGAAAGGAGAGAAAATCAATATTTTTCATCTGTAAAACAAAATAATCATGTTTTGCCAATCCTAGAATATTTGTTGTAAATAAAAACATGTATTACTCTGCATGATTGTTTTCACAATTAGAGAAACACTGACATAAAATTTCTCTTAATCTTCTCTTATTCTTTGGGAATATATTTTTTATGATCTTTCTTTCTTCAAACATTCTCAACTGTCAATCTTGCTATTATGGGTTTTTGTTTTTTTTTTCAAAAATTCCAAAATTGCTGGAATAAGAAATTTTGTGGAAAAAATAAATGTGACAGAGACATGAGTTCTAGTATCTCCTTGTTGCAAAAATGACAATTAATTCAGATGCTTAACAGAGTTATTCAGGGGTGAGTCATGAAATCTTTCATGTAACACCTAGTCAGGGAGGAAAAAAAGAAAAAAGGATACAAAGGATAATATTTTTCTCAAAATTGATTTTCTTCTTTTGAGTCAGATATTAAAATTGTTACCTTGTGTTTTTGGAAATCAGAATAAAGGGAAATAAATGGTTTTCTGCAAGTCTATTATATTTCTGGATTGTCTAAACAGCTACAAAAAGAACTAGATACTTTCAGACCCATACAAATTAATGAATTAATATCTAGTACTATACTCAGCATGTAAGTCATGCTTTGATGCAAAGTCATAATCTGGAAAAAATCTGCCACAGTGCTGAACAATGGACCATATGCCATCATTAATATCTTCCAGATTGCTATGAGTAGAGAGAAAAAACTCTCATTTGTTTTCATAGGACTCTGAGTCAGCAAGATAGCTTTGAGACAGAAGCTTCTAGACCTTCTCTTCATTCACCAAAAACTAGAAAGTGTTTTAAATACACCCACCTCAAAATACAGAACCAGATTTTATTTGAGTATAAACCAAAAATACTTGAAAATAAGTAACTGGAAATTTGCCTTTTGCTCACTATATCACTGAAGGCAAATTCTTGCTTGTGGCCTTTTCTTGTAATTGACCCAGATTTCTGGATGTCAGAAACGTCTTCTCAGTTACCTCTGGTCCTCAGAAAGTGCTGTCTACTCCCCTGGTGGTCTGGCTCTTGCTTTCTCATTTTTAGGTTATCTCTAGGTCTCTCTCCATGAAGTTCAGGTTGCTGCCTGTATTCTTTGCAATTCTTTTCATCTGTGACTGTAATGTCCTGTAGACTCTAGGAAATGCCCTTTCCAATGTCTTCAAGTGTTCACAATGTGAACTGTAGTATACGTCCCCTCTTTTAGAGCTTCAATTTGTGTAGTTATTTCTTAAAGAAAAATAATCATTAACTATCCTTAATAAATAGTCCAAATATCATCACTAACTAAAAAAATAATTTCCAGGCTTGGCAATATTTTTTTCCACCTGTGTTTATGTGCAGACTGCAATCGTTTTTTTCCATGTACGATGCCACATTATTTTTGTTTCTGAAATCTCTGGACAGACTGGCTTGAGGTATAACAAGGTAAATGCAGGGATTCCTTTGTATACTAACATGTAGCAGCTTTTGTTATCAAAACACATGTATACCCCTCCTACAAGGAGTTCAACAGATTATTTTGTTTCCAAATATAAAATTTAATATTTGTTTGTAATTACTTCCTTCAGGTATTTCTGTAAGATATTTTTTTCTTAGACTTTCACTCACAATGTTTAATAGAAAGACATAAGACGACTGTTTGTAGTCTCATGTGTCTGACATTTGCTGTGGATGATTCTGGAGTAATCAAGAGCTTTTCTCCTGGTCTCTGACAGACTACAAGCAAGACAGAGCTTGGTTTGGTAAACTTATGATCAGTGAAGCAGGAACAAGGATGAAACTCTGGATTTCTCTATGAATACGATAGACAAGTTTGATTAAATGGCTAATAGTCTAACAGATTTGTTCTAAGAAATTGTCAGCAGGCAAAGAAAACTCCTTTTACTAGCAGTAGCACAAGGCAATACATTTAGTCACTAATAAGAACACTCACGTTCCTCCTGTTATGGCTCCACCTCAGAACAGTGTCTGTATTTGATAAAGGTAAAAGGAGGATACCTAAGGAAAATGGCATTTTAAACTGCCTTGCCAAGATTACTCAAATATATCTATCAATCTACATGGCATTTGCAGCTGTTCACATTTATTATTTGGAACTGTACATTGGATTTCATTGTTTTGACTGTCTAGGTTCCAAGAGGCCAAACAGTGTACATAGTAAAAATAACAATCTAAGGATTTTAATTTAAAAACTGAGAGGAGAAGGGGGGGAATTATGCCAGGTTATGAAGAATAAATCCAACCACCAAGACTAATTCTTTTATTTTTTTTTTTAAGTAAACCTGTGTCTGACAGAGGAGCATTCTTCAACTTTACCATTTCAAAGAATATACTGCAGGGTTTTACTTAAAGGCAAGAAACTGAACAATATAGGGAGTGAACAAAGCAAAGCAAAAGTAGGGTTCATTGTATTTTAGGCCTCATCAACTGTGATTTTCACCACTATCAGAAAAGGATTAGTATGCTTACATTTTTTCATCAGAAATGCAGGCAGATCACTTAAACATTTTGTTTAATTTCAAAGAGATTTCATGAGTGTGAATGCTCTCTCCAGTATTTTTTTCTTTCTTCTCTCTTTCTTTTTTTTTCTTTCACCATGTAGATTTGAGGTGAATATTACCAATTTCTAATCTGCTGTGGAACATTGACTTCATAGAAAGTCATCATTTTTTCATGCAGTTGTGGCTGTCCAAATATTTGTTCTCCACTCACACTCCATTTGCCATAGAGAATAAAGTAAGGACAGTTGGCAACATGGGGTTTGATATTATTTACTTCTGCAATTGTGTCTTCTGTCTCAAACTACAGGTTTTATTATGTGTTTAACTTGTTCTTTTTTTTTCTTATTTCCTTTAAAAAACATGATTATATGTGTGTCTTACCAGTCTCACTTTGAATCTTGAATAGAAATAATTCTGATTTAAAAATATTGATAAGACCTGAAAAAATATTTAGAGGCATTTAATCTTATCTTACTGATATAATCAGAGAAGTGAAAAGGACAAAGTGCTGTAAGCAGCAAAAAATTATCAAGTTTATGGTTATCATCCATATTACTGCTATTTGCAATATTGTCATTGGTGATAGTTGCTACTTTGGGGCATTTCAGATTGTAGGAGTCAATGATCTAAAAATAAATTGTCTCAAGCCAAATCTAAATCTCCAAGGCACTTCAGCTGGGCAACAGTCTTGCTCTTGGGATCATTTTCCCTTTCCACTCTTCTCTATTGTTTTTTTAAATGCTTCTCTTATTTCCTTCATCAGATTCCTTTCCCTTTATCAGACATCTCTGAGAAGAATATATTCATCCTTTTGAATCCTATTTCATAGAATCAGAGAATCATTATGTTACAAGGAACCTCTTGAGATTTTTTATAGTGGGGTTACCCACAGAGAGTTAGCCAGGACCATTCAAGTTTGAAATATTTCATTATTAAAGACTTCAGAGTCTCCCTGGGCAACCTGAGTCAGTGTTCAACCACCCTCATATGATAAAACCAAGTGCTCAGATGGGATTTCTTTTTCTATAATGTACTCCCGCTGCCTATTCTGTGAGTGGATGAAGCTGAGTGTCTTTTACACTGCCCCCATCAGATTCGTCAACACATGAATGAGATCCCTTAGTCATCTCTTCTCAATTCTGAATGGTCCCAACTCTCTTATGTCTCCTATCTGTCATCACATGAAAGTGTTCCAAGCCCTTAATAATCATGCTCTAGACTTGCTCCAATAGGTCCATGTCTGTCTTGTACTGGGCAGTCCATCGCTGCACACAGCTCTTCAGACATGTCTCACCAGGACTCAGCAGAGAGGGAAGGTCTCCTCGCTTGAACTGATGACAATTCTGCCTAAGCAGCCCAAAGAGCCGTTGGCATTCTTTGCCACAAAACACATTACTGGCAGCTGCTCTTCTTATTGTTCACCTAGTCTCTCTCTGTCAGCCTCTTTTCCAGCTGGTAAAGCCCAGCCTGTTCAGTTGCTTGGAGATCGCACTAAAATGGTCCTTTAAAGATCCCTTCCACATCAGTCTATGACCTTTTTCCCCCCCACAGGCTGGAACTGGCATTTCCCTTCACTAAACTTCATGAGATATCACTCCACTCACCTAGTCTATAAATAAGGGCTCTCAATTTTGCTCCATCCACAATCTTGCCTAGGGGGGATTCCATCCCATTTTACAGGTGATCAAGGAAGATGTTAAACAGTATTGGCTGCAGCATTGACCTCTGGGGTGCACTACTAGTGACCAGTCTTCATCTGGACTGATACAGGATTTTGTGTTATGTTGTGACACAGATTTTGGTTGTCTGTGTCAATTTTCTGGTGTATTTTATAGCTTTCCAATACTATTTCCTTATTGATGGTATGTATTCCAGGCTGTAAAGCCAATTTGACTAGCTAGCATTTGATCTTTCTCCTAGAATGCATGGTAATTTCTACTACAATGGTTTCAATGAAAGAATAGAAAAGTACTGTTTTCCCAGATGCTGGCAAAATACCATGCAAATTCCCCATAAAATAAGTTATTCCTTTAGGATGCCAAGAAAGACATGGGCAAGTTTGAAAAAATCCAGAGCTTTGCAAGAATGTTAAGAGGTTTAGAAGATACAGTAAGCTTGAAAAATAAAGGACATTTAATCTAGGCAGAAGACAGTGAAGAAAGATATAGTTGCAGTCTTCAAATCCACAGAAAACATGAAAGGACTTATTTTTATTCTATTCTTTTTGGTGTGAGTACAATGGGAAATCGTATATTAAAAAAAAATTAATACTGGACACCAGGGAAAAGTTTCTAATTGTTATAACAGGGACCAACCAGAAAAGTGATTGTAACCTTTAGAATTTAAGGCTTCAGAACAGGTTAGAAAAATATTTTAGAGGAATGGCCTAGATATTAGGGGCAGAGACACTCTCCTGAAGACTTATTTGACTTTAATTCCTATGCTTATTACTCTTCCCATTCCATTTGTTGGTCACGGGTTATCACTGCTTTTAATTTTTGAGAATCTAAGTGTCAAGGGTAGTCTTAGAAACTATAAAATGACTGAAAAGTTAGAGCAAAATCCAGCTCAGACATTTTTAGAGTAAATTAGAAGTTATGACTGGCTTTTCTTAATATCTCCAGCATCAACATTTTTAACGTAGTAGCTCAAAATTTGGAATAAACAGATAGAAATTTATGTCCATCTTCCAGTCAGAACAGGACAAAATTACTAGAGTATAGTTCACAAATTTACCTGAGATTCTACTTTTTTACTGCTAGGCATAATTCTGCCTGAGATAATCGCCTCTTAACATTCTGAATGAAACAGGCTGTACAGAGAGCTCAGGTTTTAGTATGTAGTAAAAAAAGCAGAAATCAGATACATATTAAAACAGCAGAGTAGAGACAGAATGTAGATAGTAGCAGTTAGGAACTTCAATTAAAGCTTTTAACGTTACAAGATATGTTCTACTCATATTAAATAAGACTTGAAGTGTATTCAAATAATCTTAGATTTTAGAGAAATCAATGTAAAAAATTAATTTCCTTGACAAATAGATACATAAGAAAAATGAGCATAATGCAAGCACTACTAAAACTGCACTGATTCATTGCTATTCACTAATAGCAAACAAATCTGTAAATGAGATAAATGAGTTATTTGTTTATTTTTCATGCTGCAGTTTTATTCCTGGAATGTTTTCTCAGAGAAATTGTACTTTTGACATGATAGTTCAGGGAATATGTTTCCACTGTGGATGGATTTATTTCAGATGCCTTCTTATTCAGAAGAAAAAAAAAAAACAAAAACACTAAAAAAACAAAAAAACAAAAAAAAAAAACGGAAAAAAAACCCCTAAAAAACGAGAGAGGTTAAAAAACATTTACATGATACAAAGTTAACAAGAGACAAAATGTTTCCTTTTTTAAAATATCAATCCACTTGTAACCATCTCTCCCCTTTATTACTGGGGATGTGTTTTTACCTGCTTCACGTGTTCTGTCCCTGACACCCGTTTTTCACATCAAGTCTAAACTGCAGTATTTGTATACTCCTTCTTGAACCTGCATATCTTTGCTATATTTCTTGTTGCCCCTAGATGCTTGGCATGTGCTCCTCTTACTCTAATCTCCATACCTTTCCACCTCACAATTCAGTGTCATAAAGTACCCGTCTGTATTCAAAGCATACACTAATTTAAAGAAGACAGGCAAGTTACTGTAAATCAGTCAATTTACAGCCTGGCTGAGAAGCTGCCATGATTCTCCTTTTGTATACTCCTATCTTTTGCAAATATCAGATAATTCACTCAGCTATGCTCACAATAGAAACTGTTGATCTGTGTTGAGTGACCTTGCATCTCCTGTGGGTTAAAAATGGGTGCAGTGAGTTACCATGCTTTCACTGATGGCTCTTAAATTTCTGTTAACGCTTAATGGGAAAGTGTGCTTGACTTCCATTACAAAGATTATAACTGGGACCAAAATGAATAAATATTTTGCTCCCATTTTGGTGGCATTTAAATTAAAAGAATAAAATGAGCTCAACAGTTGTGACTAGATCTCTAATGCTGAGTTCAGAATTATATGGCAACCCACAACGGCATCCAAAATATTGCTCATGTTTGGGGTTGCACCCTTGACATTTCATGTTAGTTAAACATTTCCTTCTTCCAGGTCTTTCCCTAAAGTTTTAAATCTTTACAATCTGGTATAATCTCACAATCATGGTATGATAAATGTTGGCATTTTTAATTCTACATTCATTTACATCTAGTTTCATTTATTGTCACGAAAGCTTTGCCAGTTTCCAAAACTGTAGAAGAGCCTCCCTTGGTTGCAAGCTTTGATTATCAGATGCTCTACAACCATAAGTATCTGTAGGAACATATGCAGAAGAAATACAGAGTAAGATGGAATTTAAAAACAGGGTTTTTGTACATAGTTTGGTGGTATATATGTACTAGCTCAGAAATTCAAAAGTTTGCAGATCAGCCCGTAGAAATTTTAATCTACTTTTTATGACAAAGACTCAATTTCTAAGAAGGGAGAAAGCAAAATTAGGTCTCTACTTGATGTTGACCACTTTATAAGCTTGTTTATAATCTAAGTTGCTTCAAGAGCGCGTGCATCCTGTAAAGTAGAAAACAAGATTTTTAAAAAAAAATTTCAAGATTGTTTTTCTGGTTCAAGCTGTTGCTGTGATAAGGAGCTATGTGGAAGTCAGTAAGTGTGATGGTATATTCCCTTTTTACTTTAAATCTATGAATGTATGAAATGAAATGCAATTTACTAGCATTTCATAACAGATACTCCACATCTGTTATTCTTCCCTCAGCCTCATTATCTTTACTTTGAAATTTTACTCAGGGGATTACATTATAAATTTGGAAAGTTAATTCAATGAGTATTCTTAGGTTATTAACTCCATGACCTACTCAGGATTAGTTAACCTTTTTGTTTAACACTTTTCATTAAATGATGCAGTGCTAACTTTAACATCTTTGATTTAAGTAAGTGGCCTGTATGCAGTGGATGTGATTTTGCCCTTGTCACAAGGCATAAAACACTGCATTCATTTGTAAAGGAGATAAAACCTTTCCTTCAAGCAGACTTCCTTTCAAATGTGGATTCTACTCATATAAGGAGAAATTCTTCCAAGGTATCCATGTAAAGTTTCCAGGGTGTTGCTGCCAGTTCTCCAGCTGAAAATTTTGTTGAAATCTTCACAGTTCATGGGGTGAATTGTATTTGACTCAGATGTGTATCTCCTGGACATACTTCTTGTATGGCTTGCATTATATTGATCTGAGTCTACAGCAGACAACCTCCTCTTGGCCATCAGTCTTTTGTGTTTATGACTGTGCTATTATTAACACCAGCAGCTGACAACATAGGAATTCTTTTTCTTTCACATAATGCTTTTGAGAAGATTTTCACCTAGAGCAGTTTGCCTTCTTTCCATCCTATTTTTGCCCATAGTTTAAGCTGTCTTTCCTGCCTAACTCCTAGTTGCTGTTCATTGCTGTTTTCTTGCGCTCTCAGTATCAGGCTGAGGTAGTGTCAAAAGCTCAGGACAGAGAGGCCTCTTGCTCTTGTTGAGGATGATTTTGATGGTCACAAAAGATCATGGAGTTTGGAAAAGGAAAGAGAAATCTCAAGAGAGACAGCATGTGCATAGAATCCCTGGCATAGAAAGAGACCAGTCACTCTAAGAATAGGTTATTATGCAATAAGTTTGGTGACAGAACTGTGACCAAAAGCTTTCATAGACTTCACTTTCCACAAAATTTTGCAGGTTTTTAGTGACATTTAAGGAGAGATACCCTCTCAAATTCTGCTTCTTAAATTTGATGCAAAGAAAGTCATTATTATGAAAATGAGAGGAAGTATTTTGTAATATAAAGTTTTGGTTTGGGTTTTTATAATTTTTGTCTCATTTTTCTCTATTCTTGATTTCAGGAGTGACATAATCTTTACTGAAACTCATGATCATATTTATCCTCCATTAGATTTAACTGTAGCTAAAGCCTCATAGTCAATTTACAATCCTGTAAGAATTGGTTAAAATTTTCAACAACATAATAGATAAAATAAATAAACAGTTTTGGAAGGAGATGTTGGTATCCAGTTCTATATTTCTGCTACTTTCTTCCCCTCTTGCTTCCTTTTAATGCATGCTTATCAATTTAAGCTTTTATTATTATTATTATTGACCCTATGAACATTTTAACATGTCGTACAAATGTTACAGTTAGAACAAGAGAAATCCATTATCTCCTAAATTCAAAAGCCACTATTACACATATGTACAGCTTTGAATTGTGGTTGGCTACTTGGCAGATGGAAAGAAAGGTGAATTAAAGTCCTCACAGAGAAATGAACTGAGGTCTCCAACATTTACAATGAAGGAAATACTGCTAAGTTAAAAACATAGGGCTGTGTTTCCCCTCTAGCCATGCCAGTGTGTTAGAAGATAAACATGATCATTGTTTCTATTTCTGAAAGAAAGATTCAAGTATCTAATTACACAGCTTTTTTTGGACATGCAAATTTTAATCAAAGATATCAAGTGGCTTTCCATAGCCTAAAGTTTGATTTTGAGACTCAGGAAAACTAGGATCTAACACACATTTTTGTCATCATCATTCTTTATTACTTGGATGATTTACGCCTCATTGCACTGGCTCCCATGTTTTTTTGGGTTTTTTTCCCTTAACAGCCCCCAGTCACCTAATTCAGAAATACACCCCAATAGTTCAGGATCCTTTGAATAAGGTATTGCAATATCCAAGTACTTCAGTGGATTCCTTCCGGTAGCAGAAAGTGTAACTCTTGTGGCAGAAACCATTCAGGAGTGGTGGTCTAATACAAACCCAAGACTGGAGGCCAGAAGTCACTGAAATAGTGACCACGACCTTTACTGCAAGACTGTAATGAAAAAGAAGAAATTAAAAAAAAAAAAAAAAAAAAAAAAAAACACCCCAAAAAAAAAAAAAAAAAAAAAAGGCACCCATAAAGAGAGAATAAAAACAGAAATCCAAACTCTGAGAGCAAGGTTACCTTTCACACAACTCTTATTACCTGTAGACAAAAGGGAAAGGGTACTCTGGGAGGTCAAAAAGAAAAAATGCTAGATGTGATCTCTCTTTACAAAAATGAGGGGTTAATTATCACCATTGGAGCATTTTATGTAAATATGCAAACTAATAAACAATTGCCATTAGTGTATGGCCACTCTTCCTAATTTTGTGTCACCTGCAAGTGTGTGCATAAATAAATGCAATATATCTAGTTCTTTTCATGGTATGTTGGTGTCTCTGGGAGTAAAGTTATTTCAGTCTTCCAATAAAAAATATATCATTTTTCTTGTCAACATGATGAAAAAAAAGTTTAAAATTTTATAAAAAACATAATTTTTTTTTTATTGTCCATCATATTGTCATATAGCTATGTTCCATTTTCCTGTTCCCTGTTAACACGATATTTTTCATGGATACATTCTCTATACTTTTATATTGCCTGTGTTTTATAAACTTTTAAAAAATACTTATTTAAAATTAGCAATTAATTTCCATTGCAAGTGTGAGAGGAGAACTGTTACTTTCACTGTTTCTCTTGACCCAGAGTTTTTAATAGAACCCCTTTAGGTGACTGAAAAGTTGATAATTGTAAAAAAAACCCTAATAAATAATTTTTAAACATTTACCAATCTTTCATAGTTTTCATCAGCTTTGTTAGTTTTGGTTTTCTTTCTTCCAACTGAGTTTTGTTCACGACTGTGTTTGTCTTAGGAGATAAATCTTTTTAATGTATTATTGCATAGATCCTCAAAGGCTTTTGAAATCTTAGCTCTGACTGAAATAATGGGAATTGGTTGCTTTGGAGGGACAGTAAAAAAAAAGCCTTGTGTCTATATATTGGTTAGAATTTTCTGCGTGAACATAGGAAACAAAAATTAATCCATGAGCACTTGCCATCACCTCACCTTTAACTAAACCAATGAAGTTTCGTATAGAAATATTTTGTTTCTAATTTTTTTTCCAAACACCTGTTAAAAATGTCTGTTCTACGTCTTTTTTAAAATGTCTGTTTTCGTAATTGTTTTTTTTTAACCTTGCTAACGATTTCTGAATGCTCTCTGAGATTTCCAGTCTATCTCATGGCAAGGTGATGTGATTCTGTGGGGAGATGCAGTTTGTTTAGGTTTAACATGCTTCATTACCATCTCATTTGCCCCTCTTTTGAGCACAAAGAAAGGCCGTGCCACTCTGCTGAAAGCCCTTTGAAGATTTGTACCTGAGCTCACACAACACAGAAAGCCTTTTACTCCTTCAGAAGAGGCACATGACATACCAGGTGAAACCCTCACGTTTGTTGACTGAATAAGGAGAATGTACCTGTCCCTGTCACCTGGAGGACTGAGGATGTTCAAGGTCCTTGTCTATAGGTTTTTAAGAACTAAATCTTGCCAGACAAGTCTGATTGCTTTTTGATGTTATTACAAAGCTAGAAAATGATCTTACTCTCAACATTAATTAAAATCAAATGGAAAATTACTCTTTCATATTGACAGGATCTAGCTGCAGGGTTGTAAAACACAGTAATGATGAATAACAATATTTCAAGTTATGATCAGGAATGGTCCTTGTTTGATGAGGCCTATTTTAACATTTTCTTTAATAAATTTACATGGAGCTTTGGTCTCTCTGAAGTGAAAGACAAATCTTACTCTCTTTGACAGTCTAAGTTGTCTAATAAAATGGTACATTGATGAAAGTCCCATCTGATATTTAAGCTTCAGATAGAAAATACATTAAAAATCCCTGTTGTAAACAGTAAAAACAGACATCTGAAAATAAAATTAGCTTTAGTTTGAAAATGTACTTTCTCATTAGTATGTAAATATGTGGAAAAAATCCCCAAAAATTAAATCCTCTATTTGGTAGGGCAGCAGGGGAAGGAATAAAAAAAAAGAAAATACCTTGCAGAAAAGTCATAAAGCTGGCAGAAAAATCTTAGGGTAATATTTAAAAATATGTTTGTAGTTTATATGAGAAACATGAAATTTTGTATAACACAAAGCTGATAATAATATTGTGTATTTAGCAGTTATCGAATAATTTCCACTGAAATATAGATGAACAGCTGCCATTGTTTGTGGTATAAAAATTGTTTGTATTTTTGTACTTAAACTCAAACAGAACGGAAATAAAACATACACTTTGGAAACCTGACAACCTTATTGGAGCATCTAATAAATATATTTATCTGTATAATTAAGCAAATTATGCAAAAAGTGGTTAAGAGAAAGACTGAGAATGGCATGTTTCTATATGTGAAGAATAGAATAAAAATAGAATTAAAAACTGAATGTAAGTCACTAGAAATGCTAACACATAGTTTTGCTTCATTTAATTTAGAAAATGCAAATTCTATAAGAAATCCAATATCAGTAGCCTGTTAAAAGCAGTCGCACCTAGGTGTTACCTGGAGAAAAAATATGGACTGTTAAACATTGATTTACCTAATCAATGTTCTTCACTAATTGATAACATTGTTAAGTTGATAAAAGATTTGCTGAAAGATATTTATCTGGTAAATATATTCACATTGGCTTGCCCTCACATCCCTCCACCATTCCACCCTATGTAATTTCATGCCGTAATTAAAGTAAAGAAAACCACAAAAGCAATAAACAGAAAACCAAACCCCATCAAAATCATATTTTTCTGAAGAGATAAATTCTACAGACATCTTTCATGTGAAGAGCTTATTAGCTCTTCAATATTTAACATATATGCAGTGCTTCCTATTCACAGTTAATAAATACATTTATAAAGAAAGAGAGAAAAGTGGTAGAGGAAAAAAATCCTAGGAAGATTTAAAAATCACCTAGAGATATTCCATGAGCAAATAGAATACTTGCAAAGGCCAAAGTAGAATACTTTTCAATTTCCCTTTATATAAATTTAGTGAATTTTGGAGTGAATTTCCAAAATCCAGGCAAGAGCACATATTGGCCTGACAAATAAACCTGGCTGAAAATCAGTGTTCTAGCTTGTGGAAAAATTGAGATCTGTCAGGCTTGCCAAATAACCTAGCTTCTGAATTAAAACCCAAGCCCTGATCCCTTGGTCTTCAACACTGCATGGATGTTAATTTGTTACTGAACTCTTTTAGAGTACTATCAATCAGTTCCCCCTGACGCAAAATCCATCTGTTCTTAAGGAGTGAGTTTTCTATAGAAATTGTTTTCAATTAAGAGAGTGGATGAAGGCTGCAGTCAATTAGGCTTTTTTTTTCTTCTACTTTGTAACATTCTCCAGCACTAACTGGTGAGTACTGATTCTTCACAATTGGCACAACTTCATGTTCCTTGCCATGGGGCAAGCAGTAGACCTTCTGATTGCTATTCTGTGAAGGCCTCACCCCATGGGACTAAACAGCAATTTCTCATTATATCAGAGGCACACTCAGGCTAAAAAGAAATTGTAGGGGCACTGCACATGCCACAGATTTGGAGCCAAGTGTTGTATGGCTGTGTCTCATCTGCCACAAATATATTTGGGTCTATGGAGCTTTTGTGTGTGTGCTGCTGTTTGTGTTCACTGAGGACAAAAGACCTCTGGGTGTCACAGATGCATTTAGCAATGTAGATTTGTACTTTGTTTCTTGGAAAGTTTGATCTAAACCAAACCAAACTGTAAGATGCTTGAATTTCAAGCAAACCACAGGTAACAGTGAGAACTGCTTGTGCCTACAGTCATAGTACACTCGTGAGTACACCAAAGCCAGCAGCAAGATGTGCCACAGTCAATGGCATATTGCCAGACATGGCAGCTCTCCTCACAATGGTTTTCTAGTAAGTTCTTTGAAGCCAAGGTTTTCAAATGCAGGCATAGGACCCAGAGGACTGAAACCACTCATGCATGAGTTCACAAGGATCTAACACCTAAGATCAAAGGCCTCTAAAGGTGTTAAGGTAATAATAACCTGGGACACTTGGTAGTTGATACAGCCCATAAGCTGATCCTGTAAATTTCTGATATGTGCCATACTCAGCATGTACTAGTGAATCTTATTCTTCCTTCTACTTGTGTTGATATAATACTGGTGATTGATGTGACAATGTTACTGGAATAGGTCATAAGTACAGTCCAAAAGCAAGCATCTTTACAGTTTGGAATATCTTAATAATTGTAATAAAAACAATTTTTTTAAAAGCCGTTATTATTGTTGTTATTATTATTTGGTATATTCTTAATAACTGGATTGTAATCTGTTATCATCGATCAAAAAAATTTAAAATGTTTGACAGTATGTTACACTTGTAAGAGATGTAAGGACACAACCTCCATGAGTATGGATACATGTTAATATTTATTTGAAAAAGCCTGATGGGAGCACTAAATTATTTTCTTCCTCTTGCATTTATGGACAAGAAATTTACTGAAAATATTAAAGAAACAGCAGGTGATAGGCTGAAGGAGTCTCATTACTATAACATTCATATTTACTGGAAATAAAACTAAGAATTGGAGCTGGGACCACACTACCATGTTATGCTTCAAAATCTCAGATATTCTTTATATCACAAGGAAGAAAACCCTAGAAATATGATCCCTATTGAATGCAATCATACAAAGCTTTGAGGTCAGTATTGCCCCATCTCTCTTTTTAAGAAAGACAGTAATACCTGACACATAAGCAGAGTTACAAAAAGTGCTACTGATTCTTCTTTTCATTGAAACCATTGAGAAAGAGACCGACCTATCAACAACAACAAAGTAACTCATGAAGTCCTACATTTTTGTTGTTGTTGGACAGACTGCATTTTAAAATAAAATGAAGTTGTAAGTGTTCCCATCAAGATTTTGAAAATGGAGGTCGATTTCTTGCGCTCCAGATAAATTCTCCTTTCATAGTTTCTCCTTTTGGTTCTCCAGCTTAATAAAAGGAGTAGGAAAACACTTTTACTTCTTTCAGCATTTTGTAGTTCAGAACAGCAAACAGATTAATTCCAATACATATTCCCCCATTTTAATCTGAAATTAGTGGGAAAAGGAAATAAATCTTGAAATAGCAACCCACTCCTCTATTCTGATTCAAAAGTAATCCTCTGTGTGGTGGATGCACCAACACATTTTGCTGGATGGACATAAACCACATTGATGCCCAGAATAGCTATAAAACTGGCCAATGCAATATTTGATGCACTTCCTTCCACAAGACCTTGTCACCTATTAAGGACTTTGCTATTACTACAGTAAAGACCTCATAGAGCAGACTGATAAACAGCAACACAAAGTTATGGCACAGATAGGAGGAGTAGTCACTGCACAGAGATGTTGTTCTGTGAATGTCGGCTATTATATGAGGTCTTAAAAGTCAAATGGAGAAATATATAGAATTGGTGGGCTTAACACTGGTTGAACTCTCCTCTTCCTGAAGGAAATCATAAAAGTTTTTGTAGGCAATGTTAATCCCTTGTAGGGCAGAGACCTCCAGTCATGAATTTCCTCCTATATAATAAATGCAGATTTTTTTTTCCCAAGCGGATCCCTTGCATTTACACTAACTGAGGTTATCTCCCCTCAGATGTTGCAAGATTAAATATTTTCTACCACACAGCTGAGGTCTGTTAGGTTTCTCTTAGAAGCCTTAGCTTATGTGTGCCACACAGTGTAAACTCAGAGGTAACCAACAGTAAAAGGAAGATAAAATGAATGTTACTCATCCCTTTTCCCTTTAGAAGGAAAGAAAACGGAGCCCTGCTTTGTTCATGAAAGCCTAGCATTCACAGCTCAGCAGTTAGTCTTTGATTTGGAGCTAGTTTGCACCAGGGGCACCATGACACTGATTTTTATTTGGGGAAAAAATGAAGATAACAAGGCACTTAATAAGATTAAGTGATTTAGAGATACATCTGCTAAGCATAGTTTAAAAACATCAGGCATTTTCTTCTTTTTTTTTTTTTTTTTTTTTTTCCCCTGTTCTAGTTTGATAGCAAAACCAGTGAGACACTCCAAGAAAGTATTACAATTTATTAGGAAAAGGAAAAAA
>VYXF01009199.1:1968006-1978569 GCA_013397295.1 Polioptila caerulea | reverse complement strand
GTCTACAGAACTGTTTCTAGCAACCTGGGACTAGTCCAGTTCCCCTCTGTGTTCATCCCCATCCGCCCATGCTCAGCCCCCCTTTATTCCCAAAGCACCTGCTGCTTTCTCCAACCCGCTGCTTATTTTCCTGGGTCAGAGAGCAGGTGCCCTGGCTGGTTTAAAGGTTCACAGTAAGGGCTCTCTTAGGTTGGCCAGGTGGCTGCTCACTCTTGGAGCAGGTAAGGTGAGCAGTCATAACTGCTTTTCTCCTTTTGTTGGATAGTGCTGATGGGAGAAATGACAATTTTATTAATGGTGTTCATGAAACCTGAAAAAAAATTGTCTCTGTAAGATCTCATCTGTTATTTTCAATGTAGTTGAAAACTGGTTGATGGTTTCAGTGCTAGTAGAGGAAGATTGACAGATACAGGCCATGTGATCATATAAACTTTTTGCTGTAGAAAACATGCTAAAGTACAAAGATAGATTCTTTGTGGCTTGGTATGGCTTAGTGTTGTTCCCAGAAGGATTTAAGCCTAAAGATAATTCAGCTCCAAGCTTCCCATTGTGAGAACTCGTTTAATTCTTTAGAGAATCTGAATTTTAGTGATTTCTTCTTATAGAATGTCTTTCAAATAATTTATTTTCAGTTTCTTTTGGATTTTTTCAGTTGTATTCAGTTGTATATAAACTCAGAACATTGAAATGAGAATGTCCACTCCTTTAAAAAATTGTTTCCTCTTTTGAGTTGCTGTTATGAATTAAAATGTAAAAAAATAAATCCAGAAACATGGGGGGAAGTTCTGTGAAATATGATTCAAAAAAGTTATATTCTTTCAAGACAGATTTTTAGTCGTGAAACAACAGATGTTCCTTCTAATGCCTGGAGTCTATACACTTCCCTGTGCCAGCAGACAACTTCATAGATTGCTAACTATGACAGGGCCTAAAACTGGGAATAAACTTTAATAATCATTAAGGGAGCTCTGATATTTATTAGGAAAATAAGTCTGAGGAGCATAATAAATGCAGAATAATGGTTTCTGTTTTGAAGATACTCAGCTAATCTAATCTGGTGTAGAGTCACAAACCTTGGATTTTTAAGATAAGTCAATGAAGGAAAAGAATCTTCCATGACTACAAACTGAAATGAAATTGTATTTTACATTCAAATTAATAGAAAATTGAGCCCTCTGGATGCCAGCATGACCTATAAGTCACTCCTCTGAGTTTGGTGTATTATCAGGTCTTGCTGAGAATACACACTTCCCCATTACCTAGATGATTAAAGATCTTGAATAGGACTAGGCTCAGTAGAGACCCCTGGGCTACTAATTAGTGGCCTTCAACTACACTTTGCACTGCTTGTCACCATTCTTTGGGTCTGACCATGCAATCAGTTTTCCATCTACCTCAGTGTCTGCTCATGCAAGCCATATATAGCAGCTTATCTGAGGTGATCTCATAGGAGGCAGTGTCAACGGCCTTCTGGATTATGGGCACACAATATCTGCTGCTCTTCCCTCATCTACCAAGCCAGACATTTAAGTTTAGACATTTGTTAAGGTGGTTAAACATGACTTCATCTTGTTTAATCCATACTAGCTACTTCTATTTATTTTATTGTCCTTACTGGGCCTAGAAATTCTTTCCAGGATTAGTTGGTTCATCATCTTTCTGGAAATCGAGTTAAGGTTGACCAGCTTGTGCTCCCTGGAGTTACTTCAACTTTTCTATGGTCTTTGGTTACTTCTCCCAATGTCCATGAGTGATCGAAGATTACTAAGAGCATACTAACGGATTACTAAACCAGCTCCTTCAGCACTTGAGACTGCACGCTCCCTAAAAAATAAGACTGGGTATCTACTGACAACCAATGCAGTAAAGGCTCAACAGTCCTTCTACCTCAGTTTCCACTGGCAATTACTCTTCCACATCTCAACACTCTGAACCACAAGGCATGGAGTACAGGAAT
Organism: Polioptila caerulea; assembly: GCA_013397295.1. Taxonomy (NCBI): domain Eukaryota; kingdom Metazoa; phylum Chordata; class Aves; order Passeriformes; family Certhiidae; genus Polioptila; species Polioptila caerulea. The sequence goes on along the minus strand of VYXF01009199.1, from coordinate 1,976,612 downwards.
GAAGTTCCTTCTAGGAGAAATTAAGGTTTAGGGACATTGGGGCTGCAAAAGGAGTGTATAGGGTCTCATAATAGGGAACTAACATTGCTGTCCCCACACCTTTCTAATCTGGGCCACCCAGAAAAAATGGCTGAGGATGCTGGGGCTGTTTAGCCTGGGAAAAAGGTTTTGGGGAGACATTGCTGCAGCCTTCCAGTACCTAAAAGGGACTTAAAATAAAGATGGAGATCTAGTTGCCCAGAGAAGCTGGGAATGCCACATATTTGGAGGTATTCAAGGTCAGCTTGGTTTGGTCTTGAGAAATCTGATATAGTGAAAAATATACCTGCCCATGGAAGCAGGCTGAACTAGACATTCTTTGAAAGATCTCTTCCAACACAAACCATTCTATGATCCCATCAGCACCTCTGGCTGTCTGTATGTACATTTTTCATAAGTATTCCCTAACTTGATCTTCCTCCACTAAAGTTAGAACTTCTTTGCTTCAGTCTATCCATCTGGTCTCTGGGATTTTTCATTTCTGAAGGCTGGTCTTGCTATAAAGATGGAGGGAAAGTCAGCATTCAGTATTTTTGCCTTTTCCACGTTCTGTTTAAGCAGGTCTCAAGTCTCATTGAGCAGTAGGTCCGCATTTTACGTACTCTTCCTTTTGTTGCTTATGTGCTTTTAGAATCCTTTTTTGTTTTCTCAGACACAATTTCATTGAGATTTATTTTTCCTAACTTCATCCCTGGATACTTGGAAAACTTTTCTATATTTCAGGCAGGTTACCTATCCTTGCTCTCATCCTTTGTATGCTTATTTTTTGTTCTTGATTTTTACCCTCCTCTCTGTTTTCATGTTTTTTGAACTCCACCATTTCATGGTTACTGCAGCCAAGGCTGCCTTTGACTTTAACGTTCCCAACAAGCCCTTCCTTGTTGATGTCTATGAGGTCAAGCAGACCACTGCTTCTTGTTGGACCCTCTTTCATTTAGAGGAGAAAATTATTGAAAGACTCCAGGAACACCCTCAGCTGCTGTTGTCCCTCCATCAGATATCAGGGTCATTTAAATCCCTCACCAGCTTGAGCACCTGTGAATGTGAGGGATCTAGTATCTATCTGCAGAGGACTGATCCAGTTGGTCTACCTGGTTAGGAGGCCTATAGCAGACACTTAATATAATGTTGCCTTTATATGTCTTCTCTTTAATCCTCGTGCATAGCTGTTTGTTGATTCTTCATCAATCCCCAGAGAAAGCTTCATGCCCTCCCGCTGGTCTGCCACATAAAAGGCAACAGCCCCTCCTCTACTTCCTTTTTTGTCCTTTCTAATGAGCCTTTATCCCTTCATTGCGAGTCACGGGAACCATCCCACCTCATCTCCGTGACCCCAAGATTGTCACACTGTAAATGCACAGTATCCCTTAACCCATGTTTAACTTATGTTAACAAGTTAATAACTTGTGTTTATTCCCCTGTGCATTGATGTACAGACCCTTTAGAGAAGCACCTCAGTATGAGGCGTTGCTGGAGAGGGTTTGGCAAATTTCTCCTTAGTGATTTCTTGTAGTCATTTCCTTGCTGGCATGTTAAGTACCGGAGGTGACTTCATTTAAACACCTTTTATTGATTTTGTCATCCCTTCCTGACATATTCCCCCATACCCTTTGATAATCTTATAAGAAAGCATTTATTTTATAGTGAGAACAATCATTCACTGTAATAGCCTTCATAGGAAGGTGATTTGGGATTTTCAAGAACCAGCTGGACAGGGTGTTAGATAATCTCATATAGGCTTCCTTTTTCATGAAAGTTTGGAATAGAAGACATTTCAAGATATCTATCCCTTGCAACATGAGCTGCTCCATGATCCCATGATCTTTTTTGTCACTCTCTCACTGAAGTGCTCGTTACTATTCCCCTGCCACCCGATATTCTTACTAAGCCCTCTTAATGAGATTGGACATGCCATTGGCAAAAATAAAGAGCTGTGGATTCTGCCTCACAAGTAGAAGCTGACCTGCAAATAGGATCCCATGACCGCTTCTGTCAACCTGACTTCTGCAGCTGTATGAGTGCATTCCTGACTCAGTGGTGCATTTTTAACAAGGACAACCTGACACCAGGGATGATCTGTGAATGTCTAGTAAAAAAAGGAAGTCTGTATCACTGATATTTGGGAGGTTTCTAAGGAATTAATTTGGTTCATTTTTCTGATTAAAAGATTTAAATAATTTTATACTATAATAAGAATAGAAGAATCAGAAGCAAAAATTTCAAAGCCTGTTTATTTTGCACTCTGAAAGGGTTAATAAGATTAGTACTGGCACTTGATATTTCAACAGTAAATACACAAAATATGCAGATCCAAACATTAAATTCTTTGCTTATCTGCTACATTTGGAACTATCCCCGAGTTATACAATATTTCTTTAAATTAAAACATTTCTAAATACTTAAAGCAGCTTGCACCGGCCGAATATAATTTTTAAAAAACGGTCTCAAAAAACACAACCATATGGATCTGTTTTTTTTACAATATCTTTTACTGAGCCAGCTCTCTGTAAAAAAGAATTGGAATAATAATAACAACAAAGAATGTTGTCAGTTTTTAAATGTTTTGACCCAAAATCATTTAACATGAGCTTATCTGATGTATTATAAATGAAAAAAACATTGAATTGATCCCATTGCCTTAGAGTTCTGATTACATTTTGCAAGTGCGTTTTTGACATTTCTGTGATAAGTGCACACCTTCTAGGAGATTAAGAGAAAGAAAAATTTTTGATTACATCTATTTTACTGTCATTTTTCAGTTACTGTCAATAAAATGAAGTCTATGTCTGTTACTGACTAAAAAACATAACACTTACTTTTAGAAGGTCTGCTTTCATTGAAAAAGTAGAGAACAAAACTGCTGATTATTCAACTGACTGTGTTTTTACATAACTGAAAAGATGCTCATTGAAAAATGTTAGATTGATTTAGAAACTTGGGGCTGAATTACCAAGAAAATTATGGATAATTAAGGGAACATTCAAGATGAAACATAGTTTCTTTTAAATGTAATAGGGTTTTTGCTAGTGGTAAGAGTAAGGCAAAATTTCATCCTTCTGTGTCCAGCTGCCACCAAAATTATTTAGACAAGAACTCTGAGTACTTTTGTGATGTCTTCGCAGTCCTGTTTAATATTTTTATTGATTACATGGATGAGGGTATTGGGTCTTTCATTAGTAAATTTGCAGATGACACTCAACTGGGAGCATGTGTTGATCTGTTGGAAGGTAGGAGGGCTTGGCAGAGAGACATGGATGGATGGATGGGCAGAGTTCAACAAGATGAAGTTCAATAAGTCCAAGTGCCGAGTCCTGCATTTTGGCCACAATAACCCCCTGCAGTGTTACAGGCAGGGGATGGTGAGGCTGGACAGTGCCCAGGCAGAAAGGGACCTGGGGGTGCTGGTCCACAGCAGCTGAACATGAGCCAGCTCTGTGCCCTGGTGGCCAAGAAGGCCAAGGGCATCCTGGCCTGGGTCAGGGACAGTGTGGCCAGCAGGAGCAGGGAGGTCATTCTCCCCCTGCACTGGGCACTGCTGAGGCCACACCTTGAGTGCCGTGTCCAGTTCTGGCCCCTCAGTTTGGGAAGGACATTGAGACACTGGAGCACATCCAGAGGAGGCAACGAGGCTGGAGAGGGGCTGGGAACACAAACCCTGTGAGGGACGACTGAGGGAGCTGGGGGTGTTTAGCCTGGAGAAAAGGAGACTCAGGGGTGACCTTATCACTCTCTACACCTTCCTGAGGGGTGGCTGTGGTCAGGTGGGGGTTGGTCTCTTTCACCAGGCAGCAGCTGACAGAATGAGAGGACACAGCCTTAAGCTGTGCCAAGGGAAGTATAGGTTGGATATCGGGAAAAGGTTTTTTTACAGAAAGAGTGATAAAGTACTGGAATTGTCTGCCTGGGAGGTGGTGGAGTCACCACCCCTGTATGTGTTTAAAAAAGGACTGGATGTGGTGCTTGGTGCCATGGTTTAGTCGAAGTGTTAGGGCACAGGTTGGACTTGATGACCTTGAAAGTTTCTTCCAACCTAGCAATTCTGTGATTCTGTGTAAATAGGTACAAACTTAAGGATTTTTACCCTCTGCTTCTTTTTATCCTTTTTTTCTTTTTTTTTTTTTTTTTTTGTTTTCTCTCAACTTGTTTAATATTTGTGATTATATGCAGATTTGTAGATTTTTTTGCTGAACTTGAAACATAAATCTGCTTCCTTCCTTATGTGTCTTCTTCATTAGAGGCATGTCTTGCAGAGGTTTGCAAAGGGCTTTGTGACCCAACACAGCATTGTACCATGTTCTGCAAAAATGAGACTTAAGGAAATTGAGTTCATATCCTTGATAATGTTTTTGAGGGCTACTATCAAGATAGAGATGAAATATACCTGCATGTTCCTTTTAGAGTCATAGGTCTTACTCTGCAGATCCTGCAGTTAATATGTATCAGCTACTGTGGAAATAATATGGGTCTGCAGTAGCTAATGTTTCCTATAAAGAGTTACGGATTGCATAAAAGCTGAGTTATGAATCTTGAATTTGTCTGAAAACAAACATTGTTTCTATTTCAGTCACAGGGAGAACTGAGTAATGATAAGCCCTAGTCTCATCAAAATTCATTTTCTGTCTCTCTTGCTGTGGAGCCTCCACTGCCATCTGGTATATTTTATTTTCTTCCTCTTCAGATGCATATTCTTAAGAGCCAGATGCTATACAGCCCTCAATCTCTCAAAGTCTTTCTCCAGAACTTCCAGGCTTCATTTATGCCATCTAGTCTGTTCACTACTGACGAGCCTTTAACTTATATGGGCTCACATAACCCAATATCAGAGGTTGTCATCTTGGCTGAAATGATAGGATTTTTAGCCTAGTATTATTCAAGCTAAACATGAACCAGATGAGTGAGTATAAAATCAAAACTCAGGTATTCATAAAAGAGTTGTTTTGACTGTTAGTTCTGCACGAATATAGGAATGATCTTGCAGCCTTTCCAAAAAGTAATTTTGAACCCCAAATGTTCTACATCAACTATTAGTGGATGTTCAGTGACTGGTAGAATTGCTAAGTAGATTTTCATTTACAGTATCAAATTAACTTCAACTGATTTACCATGCAAATGAAACACCGTAAGTCATTTGGCCCGTTGTTTTTGTCCTTTCTCTCCACACACATGCATTTTACACCAGTGATAGCTGCAGAGGCACTTACAGTCCAGATACCAGATGTCATCCCTATGTTGATGACACTACGTAATGGACTTGGCCCAGCACCTCAGGAAATTAGATCACCATTGCAAGCTGACTTTGGGGTATTTTACAAGTGTTTGATGAGTAATAAATTACTGTTGAATTTTGAGGAAAAGTTATAAAATTCTCCTTTAATCCCAAATTAAGATCATTAGTTCTAACTCTGCTTTTAGGTAATGCATATATTGATGATTTTTTTTTTTATTTTGAGCTATTTGATTTCTTTAAATATCCTGATATTTGCCCATCTAAATTATGTTTTACCTAGCTTGAAGTAGGGAATTTCAGCATGGAAATTATACTTGAGTGTATTATCACCCAAGAACAACTATCACTGTCCATGTAATCACTAGAAACTGATTTCCCGAGCAAATGAAAATAAAAAGCTTCGGATTTAGATGTGTCATCTAGATCTAGAAATTACACATCTTTTCATAGAGTATTTTTACTCTCTGAAATCTATTACAGTTGTTTAAAGATTTTTTAAGGTAATGTCCACGGCACATCAAGAATAGCTTTTCATAATCTGAAAGACCTATGGCATGTCTGAACAATTTGTGTTGTCCTTCAGATGTGGGGGGTGATGCACTTTAAAGGTTCCTCATCTGTGAACAGGTCTGCAGGATTTCTGTTTTGTCTTGTTTCATTTTAAGTGCAGTACATGCAGAGATTCCTGGTCTGCTTCAGAACTTCATATGTCATGTTGGATGAAGACAAGTTTCTAATGACATTTCCTTCTCTGTTAAAGTAGTTTTTAATTGTTTTGCTGGACGTGTTGATTAAAACTGGTTTTCTTGATACTGGTATATCTTGGCATCTCATAGTATATATTAGTGACTTGCATATGTTTAAGTCAAAAGTACTCTCAGTTCATGCAGTATTTCAATGAAGTAGTGGTAAAATTGCAGAAACTTTATTAATGCAGATATTTTTCTGTATTTTCATGGAGAATTCCAACCCATACAATTTAACAAAATAAAATTATTAATCTAAATGCAGCACATTTTTTTTTCTTATTCTATTTGTTTGCTGGTAGATGTTTTCTCTAGGTGCTTGATGATGTTAATCATTGCATTCGCTAAACATATTTTAATTAAATTTGTGATTGTAAATTTTTCTATTGAGTATTGAATTTGGTTGTTACAATTACCCTACCCAGGTAGGGAATATTTTCATAACTAACACAATTTTTTTTTTTTTTTTTGTATTTTTTCATTGTTTTAAATAAATTAAAATTTTCTTACAACGGCAGAAGAAGTAATAGTTTTAATAATAATGGAAGTATCAGAAAAAACATGGAAAAGAAAGAAAGGAGGAAAAATATATTAAAAAGTAGCAAGCCAAAGCATCTACTCTGAGAATAAGGGGATAGTGGGTTGGCAAGACAAAAATCTATGTACAGGTGTGAATAATTCCTGTTCAGAGTGATGTACTACCTCATTTACAATCCCAGTTTTGTGTACTCTCATCAAAGCTACAACAGAAGAATGAAAACTAAAAGGAATTATGACCAAAGTAAAACTGATAATTCTGCATATGTCTTTAAAGGAAAACTATAATAGTAAATAAATTGAAATATTTATAAACCAAAAATTTCTTAGTGGAATTATGCTTTGGTCATGCTACAGGGAATATGACAATATATATCTTCATTAGCAAGCATGTAGTAAGAACAAAGGATCCTCTTTTGGCACAATCATAGTAGGTGTGTACAGGAGAAGGTTGAGAATTGCATCGAGAATTGGACCTATACGTGGTAAGTGTAGAAAGAAACGATGGCACTGAAAAGAAAATAACAACAGAAGAAAGGTATTTATAAGCTGAGGTAGCAGAATATTGAAATATGAAATAACAAAATATCATGGATGCTGTTGATGCATATTCAAGAATAAGTAAAATTTTTCTTCAGTCAAGCTTCTTACATTTAAAAGCCTTTCAAAACTGTTTGTAGAAATTGAAAGTGGGCTTGAGAGTCTTTCATGTCAGCCTGTGTCTTTTGCTGGTCAACATCACAGAAACAATGATTATGATAGCAATAACATACACTCTTTTTTGAATGTTTAAATGTTGTACACCACTGTTATCAAATCATACTAATCAGGAAGGCATCCACTGCAGGTTTGCTGTTGTGGAAAGGATATTAACTGTCTCATCTAACTGAATTAATCCAAGTTTGACTTACAGTTTTCTTACGGAGAAGGGGGAAATTTTCTTTATTCTTAAGAAAAAGTATTACAATGACTAATTATGAAAGGTATTCTGTCTGTCCTTCTGGCTAGCTGCCTAGAAAGTGCTGAGGAATAGCAGGAGTATTTATAGGAGAGAATTTGAGTCAATCCTCTAATAGCTGTGACAGAAGATTATTTGGACTCAAGTGCCTAGTATCACATGAGATCCAAACCAATTCTTTCAAGAATTATTAATTGTCATAGCATTCAGACTTTCAGAAATAGTTCACCAAGCGCTGAATAAAAAGCTTTTTATAAGACTGACCAGGTTTGCTCCAGCTCTAAAACTTTTGTCACTAATTGAACAGACACACACAAGTTGAAGGTTACCATGAATGATTGGGTTATTATTTTCTTCCCCACCATTTTTATTTTCTTTTTCTTTTTTTTTTTTTTTTTCTCTTCTATGGGTAAATATGATGTTTCAGTATGATAGGTAAATTGCTGGGCATGTCAAATTTTGTTACCTTGACTACCACAGTGTCTTACTTTATAACCTTTTGTTTCTGTTATTGCAGCCCTCACCTTCATCTGGCAACTGTCACTAAAATAATTTTCCTTTGTCAGTGCTCAGATCATATCATTCCATGGCCCTGTAGCTCCCTGCATTGCTGTCTTATCTTTTGAATCACAGCTCTATATTTTATCTCAAATGCCAAGGCCTTTTAGAAACAGCTTACATTTCCATTTTGGATAATAATTAAGTGCCTGATTTGAGTTTACTTTTCTCTGGGTCACCTTTCCCAGATACATCTTTTGTGAAGTTTTCATCTCATGATGAACTCAGTCCCCAATAGCTGGGAGATGGAAACACACAGGGCATCTTTACTGCTTGCTCTACCCTGTGCTTTATTGTATGAAGCAGAAGAAATTACAGGAGTTGAAGTAAACCAGGATACCGTTGTGCTGTTATGTATTTTGCCAATTCCTTGACGAACAATTCTAGTGAAAAGGAAATATTTGTGATAAGCGAAACATAATGTTTTTCTTATTATGATGGAACAAGAAATGGAGACATTTCTCTCTACTGCAACAAAATTTTTTTAATTGAATAGTTACAGGACAGGTATAGCATTTTTTATTTTTAATTGGGGGGGGGG
>VYXF01009199.1:1929164-1967915 GCA_013397295.1 Polioptila caerulea | reverse complement strand
GGGGGGGAAATGATCACTATGTTAAAAAGAAACATCTTACTTTTCCAGCTTCTCATCCATTTTGGTCTTGCTTTTATTCTGACTTATCCATTGCAACATGCAGCAGGAATTTTCAGGTAGTCACATTTTTCACTGAAACAGCTAAAACCAGATCCACAGTTGGTTTTAATCTGCATGACAGTTTTGCCTGAAGATCTGACTGTGCATGCAACTCTTCCCCCTTAATGATACTGCACACTGCTGTGCAAGCAGGGGGATTGTTCCACCATCTCACACAAGTGTGATTTAACCTGCACTTAAAATAGGCTTGTGTTTTACAGGTCCAATCAAGTTCAGCAGACATAGGAAGGCATAAACACAACACTCAAATGTTCATTTACCACCCCACCCCCCTCACTACGGATTTTTCTCTTTACTGAACCAATCTTCTGGGTGTCTTATTCCACCCCCAAGGATCTCATATCCTTTCATAACACTTTGTCTTCAAGAATGGCTACAGCTCCTTTGGCCATAAACCTGTATTTAGTATTTGACAAAACAACAATCTAAACTACAGGCTGCTGAATTCCTTCTCTGAGGCTGTTTTGAGTACATCTGTCAGGAACTTTTGTTACTTTCCTTTTCTAAAAGGGGAAAAAGAAGACCATTTTTTTTTTCCCCACCAGAGAAATAGAAAACATTTGACAAAGTTCGCCCATGTTACAAATAGATAAGCAAAGAATCATTAAAACAATCTCAGGATTAGAGATTCTGGAAGCAATATCTAATCTTAGAAAGTAAATTACAATGGAATCCAAGATGACACAGATGAATTGATTTTCATACAGTTATATCAGCATGGGAATTTAGACAAGTGATAACATCAGAAGACAATTTACAACTTTAAAAAATACTTTTATTGATAGTATAACACTTGAGGTTAGGAGTCAAGTAAGGTGAACCAGGCAGATGTAAGAGGGTTTTCTATTGCTTTGTGGAGGTTTGTTTTTTGGGGGTTTTTTTCTTTTTTTTTTTTTTTTTTTACTTTTTACAATGTGGAACAATTCCAGAAGAAGTTTTAAAATAAAAATGAATTGGATAATTTTTTCCTACAGCATTTGAAATAGAGCAAACTATGGAAGAACAAGCAGTATTGTTCTACCTTATAACTTGGAGAAGATTATGGAGGAAAAAAAATCCCTACAAAGCAACTTTTAGTATTTCTAGAAAAGGGAATTGATAACTCATGAACTTAAAATGTAACCAGTCCAAGGGTAGTTTCTTCTAGACCAAGTAATGATAATAAATCTCTATTCTAGCTGCTCCCAATGCCCTAATGGATATTATTGCCACCACTGATCTGTCAGGAGCTTAGTTCATAAGTATACCCTGTAATGCGCTTCAGGCAACAACAGTCAGACAAGTTGGAACCACCAAAATTCACTGTTTAGGGAAGCCTGTCTGATTTTTGCCTGAAGCAAATAAAAGAGACTTGCTGTTCTCCTGGAAATCATGAAGAACTGGAAGCAATCACTTCCACTGGGCCATCTGTGTCAACTGGGAACACGTTTGTCCAGTGTTGGAAGGGAGCTTGTTTCTGCTTCTCTTGCTCTGACAGTGATCCCATATTGTGCAAATATTTTCATGAATTGAGATAGCACTGTGTCTTTAGACATTTTACTTGATAGCACAGTCACCTTTACATAACTGCTATCATGTGAACTATCCTGAAGGTGTCAGTTACCAGAAACATGAATCAGAATTCTGACCTTTCAATACTAGGGTCAAAATTGTTAGTCAGACATATACATATAATTAAAACAGGGAAACTTTCAGCTATTAGGGGGTTTAGATATCGTAGGCTTCAGAAAGTGCATAGAAATCCTCATTCTACTGGATTTCCACTTTTATTGACAGTGTATATGGTATGGGTTAGATAGATTAGTTTTACCCACCAGAGATAAATGCAGAAAGCCCTGTATCTTTCAGTTTACAGCAGGACAAAAAGTATTGTATATTATGGGCATCTTCAGTGGAGTCAGCTAAGATTTCTGAAACTTTAAGTTATTCCTGTCTTTTTAAGTAGAAAGACCTAGTATATTTTTATTTAGAATTATAATTAAACCAAATGTATTGCATGAGGCATGGACATGAGAGAGAAAATGAAACAGAGTAAATATTTAAGGCTCTGACTAAACAGAAAATTTTAGGATCATAAGACAATTTCTCTTGGAAGTGTCCTCAGAGGACTTGAGACAAGTCCAATCTCTTGCTAACTGCAGAGTCACACAAGTGACCATAGCAGACAGCTCAGGATTTCAGTACTTGGAAACCTCCAAAGAGGGAGACTGCCCGAAGTGTCAAGGTCGCTTCCACCAGTGCCTTACTGTCCTTATGGGGCAAGAAAACAAAACCTTTTATCCAGTCTGAACTTCTCTTGTCTCAACTTGTGCTTGTTGCTTCTCTGGCTCCCTGCACAGCTGTGTAGAGTTCACAGTCTCCTCAGTGACATCCCTGTTAGCACTGGGGTGCAGTGGGACACCCCTAAAGCCTGCTCTGCTCCAGGCTGGCTGAGCCCAGCTACTCCAGCTGGATGTCCATGCTCAGCTCCATGACTTTCTGGACCTAAGGGCATGGAGTTGGGACACTTCACCTCTCTCAGCCTTTTGGGTCCAGCAGGACTTCCCCTAAAAATAAATTGTGAAAAAATTTCTTAGGACAAGTGATGAACACAGTGTTACTGAAAATGTATTAGAGGGAACGAGCTACTGCATCAGGAAGGTGATTTGATAACATAAGCAGAGCCATTATATAAAGCCACAATAGTTTTATTTTGGGCAGTAACATGCATTTGTATTTGAGATTTTTATTTACAAATCTTTGGTTTTAGAAGAGGAAGAAGATTGACCTAATAGTAGAAAATTTGTGCATCATAAGTTGATATAAGCCAACAAAGCTCTCTGAAATTCCAAATATATATATATATATTAGACAACATCTCAGTAACATTTGTAACAATGTGATCTTTGATCAAACTCAGGAGAGTGGAGGTATGAGGGCAAAAAAATGTGCTATTATTTGATAGGTGGACAAGTGGATTGCATTTTTCTCATGGTTTCTAATTTTAAATAATTGAAAGGGGAATGAGAGCATTGCAACTGATGATTTTTATGTATTCTATCTTCCAGTGAATAGATCTAAAAATATATACATTAAGAGAAGAATTCAAGCTTACTTGCCATGCCCTCTAATTTCTTCATGTTCACTCTACCATGAAGACATTGAAAGGGGTTCTCTTAATGCCTACTTTTAATAGCAGAATGTGTTCTGGCATGAGAAGTGTATTTCAGAAATACAGGAAACTAAAACTGCATTGGGTTAAATTGTACCCTGAAATCAAATATTACTGACCTAATTAACAAATTGAATTAAGAATCATCAAGTATTCATCAAGAAGACTTTCCTTTTCATTAATCTCTCTAATCATGTAATCCTCTGAGTGCCAACCAAGTTTCTTGGTCACATCAAATATTATGAGGATAATTAAACTAAAGAAAGAACTGAAATTCTTTTAAGTATTCACTAATTCCAAAGTGATAAAACCTAGTAGTACCAGTGTTTCACAGTAAAAGGGTTTCTAAATTTCCTAGTAAATCTTATGGGCCACAAACTGAATATGTCTAAAATTCAATTTCCTCCCCTACTTGGCAGAGACATTAGGACCTCCCATCTGATAGATACGGGTTTTGCCTGGGCAATAAGGCTATTCATGTTCTCTAATAGTTAGAGAATGTCTTACTGCCAGATCAAGATGCAATTTCTTTGCTGCAATCTTGTTATAAGTTGCAATTACATTAGATATCTATATTCAAATTTATGTGTGTTCATTCTGTCTTTCATTCTAGTTTCCAATAACTATATTTCCAGGTTCCATGGGTTGCATGAAAAAGCATTCTTTAGTCTCCTTCCAGAAACCAGAAATTATTTTTTTCAAAAATATTCATCTCTGCACTCAAGAGACTCAATATACATATAAAATTTATGTAACAAATCAGGAGCTAATGTGAGAAAAACAAACCTTACAATGAGCCATTTATTTCCTAATTTCTCAAAGGACCTAGACATCATAAAGAACCTGCAAGATTTCCTTCTTTATTGTGTTAGCAGTGTTTTCAAATATAAATCTTACTCTCTCACCTATGTCCAGGGAAAGATAGTAAAGTGTTCAAGTGCATGGTTCCCCTCACACACACCTTCTCTTCCTTTCAAGTGTCTTTGTTGGGCAACATGATTTGTCCTAATATAAGAACAACAGGTCAGAATCGTCCTAATATACAAATATTAATTATAAAGAAAATGCATGATTATACCATTCCAGAGATGGTGAGCTGTGATGATTGACGTTGACTTTGGTACACATTGGTCTGCCAAAGGATATAAAGGCTGCTACAGACTGGGCCAATGGGGAAAACTGGTCTCCTGACGTTGCAGGCAGCATTCCCACGTGGATCCACTGCTGGCAGGAATGCCCACAGGGTATGCTCAGCCTGAACACTGTGAACACTTACTTTTGGACCACTGAGTAAAATCTCCAGGGTATGGTAACACACAGAGGTAAAATCCTAAAGTAGTTTCATCATAGAATCATTCAGGTGGAAAAGACCTCCAAGACCATCAAATCTGATCTTTGTGTGAACACCACCATATTAACCACATTAAACCACAGAAAAAGGTGCCTCATCAAGTCATTTCTTTAACACCTTCAGGGATGCTGACTCAATCACCTCCCTGGGCAGCCTGTTCTGATGCTTGACAACCCTTTCAGTGAAGAAATTATTCCTAATATCCAGCCTAAATCCCCTCCAGCAAAACTTGAGGCTGTTTCTACTTGTCTTATTTTGTCTTATGACCTTGAAGAAAAGACCAACAACCACCTGGCTACCACCTCCTTTCAGGTAGTTGTAGAGAGAAATAAGGTACCCCCCACGTCTCCTTTTCTTCAGGTTAACCAACCTTTCTTGTCTCAGCTGCTCCTCATCAGACTTGTCCTCCAGACCCCTTCCCAGCTCCTCTGCCCTTCTCTGGACATTCTCCAGCACCTTAAAGTCTTTCTTGAAGAGAGATACACAAAACTGAACACAGGATTTGAGATTTAGCCACAGCTGGGCTGAGTATAGGGGAACAATCACTTCATTAACTCTGGCTGGATTCTTTGTGGTTTTAAAAGTGAATTTAGGATAGGTTGATCTCAGTGGATGGTAAAAATAAAATGAAATGTCTTATGAAATATGTAAGTAAAAACAAAATAAAATCAGATTTATGTTTAAGGGACAAATTGAATATTGTCTATTTCCTTATTTCTAAAAAAAAGGACACAAAAGTGGTTTGTCAGTGATGTCATGCTCAAATAATCATGTGTAAGTAATTGGCAAGTATTTTTTTCTAGTATCACTTCCACTTCATAGAAACAACACTGTACTCCATACACAATGTTCCTACAACATTAAGAAATCTAACTGCTAGGTCTTACTTTCAGCAAAGTCCAACATCTTTGGAAAGGTCCTATTAAGGTACTGATCAGTACAGTAGTATATTAATGGAGATACAATTTGCATTTTACTATCTAAATATTAAAGGAAAGGCACATTTTAATTTTTCACAATTGTGGCTACATTTTCCATTCTGTATATCAGTAAGTCATAAGTTAAAAATGTGTCCAGTTAGGACATGTGAATAAGTAATATAGACAATGCTTAAATTTATTTATTTATTTTAAAAAGTCATTAAACATCTAATATAGTCTTGGCTCAAGTTGATTCATGCATGTCACTTTATCTTCCTTTTTTTAAGTAACAAGGTGGACGTGAACTAACTAGGATATTGTGCTTAATATTTCATGCACACACTAAGCCTGGAACTTCTATCTTGGCTCATTTAGTAATTTTTATGTGATAGAATGTAAATTTTGTATGTGGGACTGTGTATGTGTGCAATTTAACATTAATATGTATATGTATATTTGTGTATCCATATAAAATATTTCGTAACCAGACCTTTTTTTTTTCACCCAGATCAGAAATATCAGTCTTCAGAGTTTCATTCACCTTTTACTGCTCCCCAGACCATAGATCAAAAGAATAAGAAATGGAGAAGCTATATCAGATCAAGTACTTCAAACCCTTGGGACCAATACAGGACTGCTGCCTACATTATATCTTGTGCTACCTCTTCTCATTATAAATGTCTCAAGTGACAGAGTTTGAATATTTCCCTTGCAAATTTGTGAAATAAATTTAAATCTATCACTGGAAAGTAGTTTTCTTCAGATATAGTATTTTTTTCTGTCTTTAATAGCAGTTTCATTCCTGATAATCACACATAGTACTCTCACGGATAGCTCGTACTAACCCTAACCAGACATATTTTTCAAAAAATGTACTTTATACTAAACAGGTTATGTTTTTTCACTTTTTAAATTTCTCTTTTCTGCAAATATTTTTCTATTTATTGCCTTTCAATATAGCCTTGGTTTATAAGAAAATAAGTGAACAATTATATCAATTGAAGAAAATGGAACAATTACTCGACTTAGTGCAACTGTAGGTTTGAAATTTTTTTTCCAGTTTTTTACGAAGTTTAAGACAAACCCTGGTATGATCTAGTTGAATAAATCATGTGAATTAGAAGCAGTATATACATGTAACCCTACAAAAAGTATCTACTGCAACTCACTCCTGGTATCTGTCTTTCAACTCTGTTTATTGTGACTCTTTCTGCTTTTTGACATCTATTTGCAATGGGGAAGCATCATAAATAATGTTTTAAACGATTCTCAGCACTCATCTCACTCTGAAAAAATGTTATCATAATTAAAAAACTGCAGTGGTTACAAATCTGATTGTATAGATTTCTCCATGTAGTTACTATAATTTAGTTAATTCTGAGTTGGTTTAGTAAGATATTTTATTCTCATTAATTGCATCTTGCTAAATACTATTTTGTTGCTAAGCATATGTTAAATAAACTAATCCTCTGTAACCTTTAAACCCACAAAACGTGTAGTTATCATTTCAGCAGGAAGCCAGAGATTTTTGTATTAATTTAAAAGTATATGTCTCAGAAACCGCTGGTTCCTGTCTGGACTTGTACAGTCTTGAGTTAATTCTAGGCTATTTACGCTGAAATAGCTAATGTTTTACCTGTAACTTGATCAATATGTGACTTTTTTAGTATTTTTTAGGGGTTTTTTGTGATCGCAAAGTTTTACCCTAAAACTTATACAACTATTGCGGTGTTTACTGTGGCTGTGTGGAAGAATAGAGAAAGAAGCATTAAGAATAGATCATTTGAAAATTTAAAAAATCACCAATAGCACTCAAAGAGAAAGAACCCTTCATCTTCAAGTCGTACTACTCCCGGTGAAGAACTTTGCATTTTGACAATCTTCCATAAAAACAGAAAAGAAGGATGAGTACAAAAGAAAGGGGCTGCATTTTGACAATCTTCCATAAAAACAGCAAAGAAGGATGAGTACAAATGAAAGGGGCTGTTTTTCAAAAATTTATGCAAATTCTTTTTAGTTGCCTTTTCATAGAAATTATAATTAATTGTTAGTTTTGTTTGAGACATTTTCTCCTTGAAATGTTACTATCATAAATGTACTAACATCGGGCAAACATCAATTTTTCACCATGTTTTGAGGGTAAGGTCATCATAGGTGGCTTTAAATGTCCTAAGAAATGTAGGGGGAAAGACTATTTTTATCCTAGCCATGAAAGAGAGATTAACTAGGATAATAAGCTAAAATAACAGAACTGGAATATCATCATGCTTCTCTCCCTTGCCTGCCATAGTGACAGCTGCAGAGACCCAGCTCTTGT
Source organism: Polioptila caerulea (assembly GCA_013397295.1). Classification (NCBI taxonomy): domain Eukaryota; kingdom Metazoa; phylum Chordata; class Aves; order Passeriformes; family Certhiidae; genus Polioptila; species Polioptila caerulea. The sequence goes on along the minus strand of VYXF01009199.1, from coordinate 1,960,056 downwards.
CTCATTATCAACAGTCTCTGAAACCCCAAGTTTTCAGGACTCTGGCATAAATAAACTAGGCAGCAGGCTTGTGGCTTTTTTCCTGCCCTTGATTGTATGCTGTTCTCCACATCTGCTTACTTTTTTTGTGCCAGCAGAGAACTCTAGGTATTTCTCATCCACTTCCCGACTCACATCCCCCTCCCTGCATCTTTGGCAATTTCTGAATTTTCTGTAAGGGTTGTCACTGGAAGCACCACACAGTGCTTATCAAAATTCCTGAATTCATCCATATTCATCAAGTCTCCAGGTGACCACAGCTCTTTTCTAGTCTGATCTTCCACTCTATCTCTATATCTGTGCACTTGTTTTATTTAAATTTCCATCTTTGTGAAAAATTCTTCTCCTGGCCCTTCTTTTATAATTTTAGAGACTGATAAATAACTTTATTAATACTCTGGATGCTACCATATTAATCTATGAAATCAACACATGCTTCTAAGACAAATAAGCAGAGATTCCTTCTTGTTATGATATTATTGCTGTGGTTGTCCCTTTTGTAGGACATAAGACGTCAGTTCCTTCCTCTGTTCTAAGCATCTTTTTATAACTTTGTCTTCTGAACTAACAAGGCACAATTCAGAAACAGGAATTAGAGAAGTGATTGTGGAATGCAGATGAAAAGATTTTATATTTTAATAGGAAGAAAATCTGCCTCTCCTATCTCTTGAACAACGCTTTCTTTTAGGGTTTCTCTGGCTACGTGGAAAACACGTGGTCCTAGAGTGCTACCTAACTCCAAATTGTGGTTGTCCTTCATGGCCACATGTTAGCATGAGACCTACATGTAGAAAATTTCACTTCTAGTTCCTCCCTTCACCTGTTTCAGTCTTCTAAAGGAAAAAAAAAATGTACATGGATGGTGAAATGACGAACTACAGTGTATTTCAGGAAAAACCTGTTGGAGAAATTAGAATATCATGAAAAGCAAATGTTAGAGCATGGCCTTCCTCAAGTTCTTAGACCGCAACCTGAGGAACATGATACTGCTTATGAACATGCTCATTAATCCATTTTTTATCATTACATTGAAAGTAAATTTTAAGGCAGATTTTTGTTAACATTATTACTTATACTTGTTTTTATCAAGATGAACCCACCCAAAAACAAACACTCGTTGATAATCAGAGGTTTTGGCCCATAAGCCCCTTATGAAACTGCATCTTCTTTCACTTAGTTCAGCACTTTGAGCCAGGTAGTGTGTGAGTTGTGTGTTTGGGAGGGTTCCTGTCGATGGCTTTAACTATCTCTAGCTAGTAGCAATAGATAAATGACTGATTAGCAGATAGACTGTTATCAGTAACTGAAAAAAGGCTTGTGCAATCCTTACATCAGAAGGTTTGATGAAAGGAGCCAAAGCCTCAAATGCAATTGAGGGCATGGTTAAATGGTGAATATGGTGGTGGTGCAGTGTTGGTGGTTGGACTTGATGATCTTAAAGGTCTTCTTCAACCTTAACAATTCTATGATTCTTTTTGAAAAAAAAAATTGATGCTAGATTTACTACCTAAAGAGCTAAAAAGTTAAATTTGAACAAGTGTTATTATTTTTTTTTAAAGTTCTGTTTTCTTCCTTTATTTGAAAATCTGAAGAGATCAGAAGAACTTTTGTAGAACTGATCACTATTTTTTTGGTTGGTTTCTTTTGGTTGTTTTTTTTTCTTTTATTCCAGTTTTAATTCTCAGAAATCTATTTGTTAATCAGAGCAATGAAAATATAATGAAATGTTTACATTACTTTTTTCCCAAGTCAAGCAGTTAAAAAGAAGGAAAATAAATAATTAAAAAGTTAAATTTTTTTATATAGAAAAAAAATTGATTAAAAACACTTTCTAGTGTTTCTACCTTGAGTGTTCCTAAAATTTAAGTGAAATATTTTTATTAGGTAACTATTTTCAGGAAAAATATGTACACAACTAGGATTAAAACTTGGCATTTTCAAATTCTTTTGCATCTTTAGTTTTATAATTATATTTCAATGCTATTGGAATCTCATACGCTATTCAAAAGTGAAAAGATGAGATGCACTTCTAAACTGAATCTTTAAAAGTTTACTGATCAGCAAAACAGGAAATATCTACTTTAATATTAACAATATAAATCAACTGTTGCAATCAGAATATTTAGAAAGAGCTGCAGTAACACCAAAATTGTTCAGATTGCTTTATAGTATTTAAATTTCCATAATCTTTTAGCCTGCTGCTTTGTTTTCACTAGTTTGAATACATTCATTTTCAGCTGGTTTAAATTGGATACTTAAATTAATGCATTGTCAATTTGCTCTTATGGCAGAATGAAATTAAAGTAGGAAACATAGATGTGTTGTAATGATAATATAGTTTTAAAGATGCTCCTGATTGCCAAAAATACACATTGTCACCAGCCAAATAAACTTAATGACACTCACAAAATAGTATTGGTGAAGGCTATTAACAAGATGTTCTCTTTAAAAGTCAAATTGTTGTTCAAGAAGAAATTATATTATTGAATTTAACTGGCTGAATGCACATCTATTACTTTTGCAAGTACTTCACATAAGGCAAATACAAGAACAAGATGTAATAGTAACAATTAATATTGCCACATTCTCAAACAATTGTTTCCGTGATATTTAAGCTTAAAGTTCTTGGGGTAAAAATTGGAAAATACTAAAACATTTTATATAGTGTTTAAGCATTAATTTTATTGAATGGGGAGGAAATCATTAGGCAAGAAGAAAGAAGACTGAAATTTAAAGTGTCAAATTATTTTATCTCCAGGAAGCACTGACGTGTTTGGTAATAGCTTGTCTGATGGCCTCTTACTCATGCCAAATGGCTGCATGCACAGCTCCTGGTACCTGTGCTTATATATCAGCATATCAGATATCATTGCTTCTCAGGTCTGAACTTGTGCTCTTCATTACTGAATTATTACCTCACAATGAACCAGTGAAGCTATACAGCAAGTGGAGGGCTTTGTGGTCAAGAAGACCCTTTCTTCTTTTTAAATTTTGAGTGGTTCTTCCCAGTATCTAGTTGAAAGCATCTGGATTATATACTTGTTTTTAAATTTTGCCCTTCCAAATTTTTTCTTTACCAGTATTTTAAAGCTCCTCACATATCTGCTAACTATAACATTTTTAGGCCATCATTAAAATTCTCAAATCTAGGGTTACAATTCAACTTTGTTTGAGTTAGAAATCATAGATAGGAGAAAATTTTACATGACTATTTCTGAGAGCATAAGCATCTTCCTATGTCTATTACATTTGAAGGTCACATTGTGCCCATTTGTGGCAACAGATAAAAAAACCCTGTATGCCTAACTGAATTCTGTGACAACAAAGCTGTAAGAGTGTGGTGCAAAAGTCCCAGAGTAGGAGGGAAAAAAACAGCTGTGTTCTTGGCATTTCCTCTATTTTGGTTATGCCCTGACACACACACTTGAAAAATGCTGAAGGTGTCCCTTTGCACACGCCATAGGAGTGTATCACCTTGTATCACCTTGTCAAGCCCAGTCTCAATTTTACTGCAAAAGTATTAAAAAACATAACCCAAAGAACTTGAACTAAGATTTTCAGATTCAGGCTGGAATGTCCCACTTGAGAACTGCTAATAGGCTGGGGATAGGTTGAGTGACTGCTTTGCACTTCTGGACACAACATGCTTAGGAGCTACAGTTCTGGCAACAAGATCTTGTGTTGCTAAGATCATTAACATGTGGATCATGTGGACAAAACAAAACCCTGGAATCATACTTTCACAAAGCAGTTCATTAGCCACCTATCCTTTTAAACAGACAGTGGAAAATATCATGTGAATTGTGTGGCTTATTTTTGTTTAGTAACACATCTTATAATTTTGCTTCTGCTTAGAGATCATGTACTGCCTCTGTAGTTGGAAAATTAGTTCTCTTTTAATGTCACAGAGCACTATGTGCTCTTTTGCAAATTCAAATTTTTTAAATTCATTTAAATAGAGAGAATCATCTTCCTCTGGAGACTAGTGAAAGAGGTCACTTCTTTCACACCAAACATTTTAATCATTATGATTGAGACTGTCACCAGTGCTTGCTGCTGAGAATGTGCCATTTTCCTATCTCTAAGTCTTTGTTTCTTTAGAAGGGTTATATTCCCATGTTCTTTTTATTGATATGTTTTGGAGTGCATTTTTATATCTTGTGGAAAATCACTAGTTTGGGGTATGTGTATGTGTGGTGTGTGTTATTACACACAAGCAGTTGCTTCCATACATCAGAGTAGAGAAGGTATGCTATAACTAGCAAGAATATCCTTCTGTTTCTAACTGTAGTAAAGTTGGAGCAATTTTCTTGACATTTTCAAATTAGAAACTAAATTAGACAAATCAGTCTAAATCTTTCTGACCAACTGAGGCAGAAAAAAACCCTCATAAATTTAACAAGTTTCTGATATGACATAAATAAAAGGAATCAGGGATGCTCTAAGACATTTCTTAGTAATGATATTAAAATTCTTAATAGAAAGTCAAAAACTGATATCGCCCTTCAATTTTTTTTTCCTATTTCTTATTTTTCTCATGAGAAAAATATTTTTAACATTTAGTTGTCTTATAATCCTAGATCAGTAGTACACATGCACATGACATCAAACTTTTAATCATGCCCAAACCACATATAAAACTTTTAATTGTATTTTTTCAATGCAGATCTATTCACAGCAGAGCAAACATGAGATGGTCTACAAAGATGAGTAAGACAAGTGGGACTCTATTTTACGACAAATTAAGGTGAATCCATTTGAAGCACTGTGCTTGAGTGCTATAATAGCATGAGCTGACATTTCTAAATGACACAACCTCTGTGGTTTCCAGTAGCATTTTATTTCTTTGAGTCTGATCTGGAAAAAGCAGAATAATTACTTTGGGTATTGTTCTAAACTCTGTGTCTTCTGGCCCAGAGCTACTTGGTTTGATGCAAGTGTAGGGATCTGCACTGCACTGCAGTTTTTTATGTGGGTAGGCTCCAAAAGAAATGTGTTTATTTGTTCTACCAAACAGAGGTCAAGAGAGATCGAGATTTCTTGTCATAAATATAGGAGGTAGATAAATGCCAAAGAAAAAAACCAGGATAGTTTAAGCTAAAGGACAGTGTTGGCACAAGAACAAGCTCATTTAAATATCCTTGAATGAGTTTAGACTCCAAATGAGGACAGATATTCCAGCCAGCAATAAGGTCCAAAATTGCTTTCTGGCAGCTAAGATAAGTAGGCATACAGAATATTAGCTATTGTTAAGATGAAGTGCAGTGCATTTATGAGACTTTTTCATGCAATCAATTGAAATAAAAGAGAAAACATAAGTTCTAGAGGACTTCTTCAGTTGTCATATCACCTTCTCCCCTTCCCTTCCCAAATGACAGAGACATTAAACCCCATTCACCACATTTAACCTTTAGCATCTAGTATCCTTGCAACTCATTGCACTGACAATGGAGAGAAAAAGTGATGAGTAAAAAGTTCACTGTTCACTAAAAGTTTAAATTGTTCTGAGCAAGTAGCCTCACTCTTTGCTTTTCATCTGTAAAGCCTAGCAAGGATCTATACTTGAAATAAGTACCTAAATTCAGTGGTATCAAGCTGAGCATTGTAATCACATTTCTGCTTTTTTATCTAGCTCTTAGTTATTTTTTATATATGTTTAAACTACAGTCTTGTTAAGAATTTGTCATGACTTCAGGCTTACTGTACTAAAGGCACCTTAGCAACTAAATAACGTCAATGTACCAGAGAATTCTGAACAATTACAGGAAATTGCTATTTAACACGTAAGTAATGGTTTCACATGTTTTTTAGGTCAGTATCTTTTTCCTCATGTGTAGTCATGTGGAATAAGTTAAAAACAATATTTAACGTGTTTGCAATATAACCCTATTTTCAATTATAAGCACAAAAGACAACTTTCATGATGTGTGAGTAGTCACTTCCACACTAATGGAAGCCTGAAAAATATTTCAACATAGCTAAGTTAAAAGAGCTGAGAAGAAAATCCTTAGGACCAGTGATTCTGATGAACAAGTAATTGCCTTTTCAAGTCTATAACTGATTCTCCCCAACTCAAGGCAAGATTTTGCAGCCTGGGTCAGATATATCATAAATAAATAATGATTGAAGTTCTGCTGGATAAGGAAACATTTCCAACTGTGAACGTTTAATCTCCAATTAAACTTTTAAGAGGAAAATTTTAAACCAGCATAGCATTAAATTTAATAAAAGATAAAGGTCAGCATTTACCAGACTCATGTGCTTAGCTGCTTCACCCAGTGTATCTCTGCAGTGTATGTTCCTGTCTAGAAACATCACCCAAAAAGGCTCCACCTTCTCTGAGCAGTGGACCTGATGACACACAAAATTGGAAGAGATGCTAAAACTCTGAGCATCAGTAAAGCCACTTCTCAGTTTTGCTGCATTTCTTTCTGTGAGGAATTTACTAGCATTTCAGCATTTTTTGTCTGCAGTGTTTACCTTTGCTACTTAGTACTCCCGCTGAGGCCGCTCTGAATTTGTCTTGCAATGCCATGAAGGCTGGTTTCCTAATTCAAAACATGGAGCTACATTTGCTTTAGAGTTACCTTGCTACTCATCCCAGCTACTTAAGGACATTGTGATTCCACCATGGGAAGACTATGCTGGGAGCACAGTGGCACTGCTGAAGTGTCTACAGCAGCTGAGGAGCTGGGGTAAATGCAGATTTGTATTTCCACTAATCTAGACTGGGATCAGATATGATCAGATAGAATCAGATATCTCAGAATTTTGTGCTGCTCTCAGAGAAATGTCAATGCTAGTGCAACTCTGCCCAGAATCAGGCCCACATGATGATGTCTCTCAAGTGTGAAAAGATCACACACTCTGAATTTCTTATTAATCTCTTTAACCACAATAACGCAGTATTATCTGGCCACAGTCCAGTAACATTGGCAATAACTACAAGTGAAGATTTCCCAAGCCTCCTTCAAGAGAGAAATTAATTTCCTTATTATTGCAAAATGAAAAATTTGTAAAACCTCTGGGAGGATAAACAAGGTCTTGTTTTATATAAATAGATCTTCCACCAGAATGAACATGCAGTACACTTTTAAAACAATAATTAGTCAACCATCAAGCAGGAAGTAGTGAATAGGTTGAGTATAGGTGCTTCAAAAAAACAGAAACAACATGGAATTTAATTTACATATTCCCAAAATGTTAAATAAAATTATCCAATGATAATTTGACCCTAATATATTATAAAATCTTGAAGTTGAAAATTAATTACTCTATCAAGATTAATTTGAATCTGAGGGAAAAAGGTGATCTATATTCAAATATATGTCCTCTTCTTGATATACTTTTGCAAATAGCTGTGAAAGTTTTCTTGCCTTCATTACCTGCATAGGCCAAATTTATTGGTAGCTAGCAAAATATATGAGGAATTTTTTCAGAAAATTAACTGTATTGACATGTGTGATACAATCTCAATACAAAGAGAAGATGCAGAGTCACAGAATGGTAAACCAAGACACTAACATGTTAATTGAATTTCCTGTGCTTACAAGTCAAATCCAAGGTGGCAGAAGAAATCTAGGTATCTTTCATAATTTTAAATGCTGTTTCTATGACATCTGAACCTAGAGGCTGTGTTTTGCCTTTACTGAAAGGCAGATGACCAAATCCTTTCAGGACTCACTTCTTACTGTGGCTACCATCTTTGTGATGCAATTGATGAGCTTTGTCCTACATTCCTTGTGCATTAGTCTCACGCTGGCACCTATTAATATGGGTTACTATCTACTTTATCATAGAAACTTTTTGAAAATACATATTTACAGATGTTTAAAGACTTGCAGATATTGATACAAATTGTAGCAAAATTTAGCCTTATTCTTCTGTTTTTTTAGTCTACACACAACAGCTAGGAAAATGCGGAGGATATTTTTATCTTCATTATGTCAAAATAATACTGAAGTGTTATTGTAACCAAAGTTATATGTTCATAGACACACAGTCCTTTTTTATAGGGAAGCCAGAGTTCCTCATTCCTCTTCAGCTGCTGTAATGACCACTCTGCCTCAAAGGAGCATCAACCCATCATAGAGTTTGAAATGTTCACTCATATTTTTTTAATTATTTATGACACTCAAGTTCATCCTAACTTTTTAGCTCCTCCGTGGGGAAGATGGAAGATTTAAATAGTCATCCTGAGTCATTCTTCTTACTTTCATCTCTCATATTACCTTTGGGGCTGCAAAGAAAAACAATCAATTTCTATGAGTGATCCCTTTATCTTTAAGAATACTTAAGAGGGTGTGTTGGGAGTAAAAAGCACACCCCTTATGTCCAGGCATTGATTTTAGGCATACTCAGAGCCACTTCTTTAATTATACCCTACTTAAATATCTGAGTCTAGGATGGGCACAATCTTTAGATATATTAGAGTACATGAGACAAGAGACAAAAAGATCAGAAAGTCTACATATTTGAGCTTTTATAGGGGATAAGCCCTTTCTGATCTCTCTTAAAAGAAGGGGGGGGGGGGAAACAGTGCTCCTAATTTAGCATGGAAAATGAAATGACCCTAGGCATTGCCCATTTGTTATTTATCAGACATTCAGGATGTTGTCTAGAGTACACTTTTCACTACAGATTGGATCACTGAGTGTAATGGCAAATATTCCATGAAAAAAAATCCAAGTTATTTCTGGGTTAACATTATGTTTCATAATCCAGCGGAGGGAAAAGGCCACCAAATAACATGACAGTGAAAAGTTCTGTTAAGCAAAATGAGAAAATGATGGGTAGACCATGTCAGCAAAAGACTTTCATGCTTTCCTACCCAAATATATATGCATGATTAACAGAAACATTCTCTAATTAGCACACCAGTGAGTTGATGTAGCCAAGCCAAGCAGACTGCCAGACACCCTCCAGACTTGAACTCCCTCCAACCAGCATTCATCTCAGGCTCTTGGGTGACAAGAGCACAACACCCCACAACACCATCCCATGGGCAAGAGTTACAAGACATCAACTTGAGAAAGGTTAAGAGACGAATTGTCTGCCTATTACAAAACTGACATCCTGTTACTCCTTTGCAGAGCACTGCTCCCTCATAGCCCATGGACAGCTACCTCCCAGCACCACTGCCTTGCTTCTCCCTATGCCTGGAGGTAGACTTCCTAACTGGGGAACACTTACTGGCCACATAGTATATTCTTATCAGAAGAATTACATCTGAATTTTTAGAGAACTTCAAAGAGCTTGGCTTGGACATTCATTTTTTTTTTTTCCCATTGCAGAAGGCAATAAAAAAGCCAAACAACAGACTAACAAAAACGCAGTAGACACTAAGCTTCTGGTTATCTATCATAAGTCATTGTTCTTTCAGTGTCACAAACCCAGGTTTTCATTCCACTATTCTTTTCCTATCACTGTACTTGTTGGAATTTCTCAACAGGAGAAAAAGAGCATTGGAAAATCAGTCTCAAATAAATCAATATTCTGTGATCATTCAGAGAGGCTTTTTATCTCATTTGCATCCAGTTATCTTCGGGCATGGACATAGAAATTTAATGACTAATTAATTGTTTTTTTCTGAAATTATATTTACTGACATAAACAGGCCTGTACTATGTGAAGTACAGACTCTTATGGTGCAAGCCATGATCATATCTTCAGGGTGCAATGTTAAAATGCATTTGTTGATGTGAAAAAAATATGCAATTTGCTTAATACACACAATAAATTTTAGTTCCCCGATGTACTGCAATACAAGGTGAAAAATGGACAGTTCTCTGAAAGGGTGATGTACCTAGAAAGGTAAATGGAAGTGAAGCAAACCTAGAGCTGTGTAGCACCAACTATCTGCTGCAGAAGCTCTTGCTTGAGCATTGATTTTATCCCAACACATTTAAACAAAGTGCTTAAATTAGAAATATCGTCCTGTAAAGTGATATCATGGTAAGAGAAAGATCTTGCTGGAGGTTTGTATATATATGGACAAGTTATAATTTCTTTGATTTAGCAGCACAGGAAGTATAAAGTGACTATGATCTTCATGTATGTTCTTTGATGAGAACCTGCGTCTAGGTCTGCAGTTTCTGGGCAGGAATTTCAGTCATTAGAGGTTATTTATGGTTTTGGTTTTTTTCTTCTCCTCACTAACTTAGGAAAAGATTCCTTTTCCATGAAGCTGAATTTTAAGTATGGTGGAATATTTTGGCTTTCTGTGTTTAAAATGTTATTGTTTTGAATGGAAAACAGTAGTAAGGTCACAAATCATACACATATTACAGTGATGTCAGCTTGCTCATAATAGTTAACTCTAAACATGTTGATTCATCCAATACTTCTTTGTTGTGAGACTATCCCTGACAGAAGGCTTAATTTAAAAGAAGAGGAAATCTTAACCCAAACTCATTTGTATATTTTTGTAAAGTCAGAATCTACAGTGTGATAAAACATCACTACTTGATTCTGAAGTGTAAAAACGAACCATGCCTTTTAATCAATGCTTTCCTTCCTATGAAATCCAATAGTTGATTGATGATGGGTGGGGAGAGGAGGGGAGGGGATGTTGGCTTTTTTCTTTAATGACAGAAATTAATTCTAATTAACCACACACAAAGCTGACAAAGACAAGACTGAAATGGTGTTATTCTAAGTCTACTAGCAGGTGTTGTAAATATAAATATGTTGCAAGACGATTACTTTATCTCTCTCCAACCATTTTGAACCATTGGCAAAATTTTATAGACTGCTATAACACCTCAATTGTATTCCAACTTAAAATCATTATCCTTAAGCTATACTGGTGTCCCTGCTTTTTTGTTAAAGCCACAACTACCAAAGGTGGATTGGCAAGATTATTATGGGAGATATAAGTTTCTATGGACAAATAAATTGTGTGATCATTTATTTGGCACAATTCTGTAGTGTCGGCAACAGTTTCATCAGTTTCATTTGAACAGTTTGAGATTTCAGGTCATGAAATGAGTGACATTAAAAACCTCTGTGAGAAATGCTCATTGATAGTATCTTTCCAAACTTTGAAATACTTTCAAACATGTATTTGTTAAAAAAAAAAAAGTGTACTTGAAAAAGTATTAAAATTTCTTCAGTACATGTCTAAAAAAACCTTGTTTCTATTTTTACCATGACAGAACAGGTGTTTTTGATGAGCTTAGAGAGTTATTTTCTTCTGCTGTTTATACATGGAAGTCTCATGGTAGAATCATGCTCATGAAGTAACCTCTGATAATAAATTTTATTCCTGGAAATACTGTGTCTCTCCTGTGAGATTTTCCATTTAATGGTAAGAAAGCAGCTAGCAGTGATGCTATTTGTTTGGAAATGAGCTGTGCAGGCTTCTCCAGATTTGGACTTCAAAGCAGAAGTGTAAATGTTAGCTATATTTGCTTTATATGTTTCGCTCTCCTTTGCTTCAGTCTTATACAGACTTCCTCTTTTGACTGCATGACAGTGACTGAGGAAAAAGTAATTTCTGACACTTCCATAAAAGTTTAAATATATGTCTCTCAGAGACATCTATCTCTGCTTCTCATAACTAAGACAAAGTCTTTATACCTTCAGCTCGTCTTTCAAGACCTCATTTTCTCTTGTCAAATTGTTCTATGTGTTCAAAAGCAACTCAAGAGCAGAACTAATGTTTTCAAGAACTGGCATTTCTGATAGATATACCTCTGATTTTAGGAATGCAAGGAAGGAAATTTGGGATTGTTTTTCTTTTTTCTTTTAATTCCTCATACCAAGAGGTGGAATTATACAGAAATACAAAATCATGCTAAGAAAATGGAAAGTGGACTATTCCGAGCAGAAAGATGGTTAAACTGAAGCAGAAAATATGTTCCTCCCAAGGGAGAAATGTAGAGATACTAGACAGTCACTTTCTACTGCAAATTGTGAGTCCTGTTCTCCCTTTCGGAAAGGTGAAGCAGCGCATTTGGAGATTGCATAGACACAGGTGAGCAGGGAGACTGGTAAGGGAGTGTCAGGCATAGAAGTGTGGGAGAACATGCACTTGAGTTACAAAATGTCTCAGGGCTATCTTTTTGTTGATGTTCTTGAGGTGATTTTAGAAGCCTGGAATGGGATTAATTTTATCAGATGCATATATAAGCAGTGTAATTCTGCATCTGAGCCTGCCATATGCTGCCTTTAATTGAATAATAGAGAAAAACAGGTTTTCTGAGGCGCAGTTCATCTCCTTCTGCAGTAAATGTCTAAAATTTGTTAGAAGGCAAGCAACAGGTAATTAGCTTAAAATTAGGGTGAACACATTTATGCTATATACTTCTAAAACTAAGTGAGATGAATTCCACCTTACATTTTTGGAAACTTTATTTTCTTAAGTTTTTCAAGAAAAAAGAGAGTTTTGACAAATTATTTTGGTTAAGACAAAGCTCTAATTTCAGTAAAAATATTTTGATGGGGAGCTGTGGACTAGCTCTAAATGGCACATGAAATCTATAGTAAAACACGGTTTTATATAAAATTTTAAATTTTTATTAGTTTATTTTGAATTTAAACTAATTCACTTTGCACCCATAGAATCCTAGAATATTTTGTATGCCCTTAAACATCATCTCATTCCAACTCCTCCTCCATGTGCACTAGATCGGATTTCTCCAAGCCCCATCCAGCCTGGGTTTAAACATATCCAGGAATGAGGCTTCCAGAACTTCTCTGGGAAACCTTTTCCAGTGCCTCACCTTACTCACAAGGTAAGAAATTTCTTCCAAATATCTAATCTAAGCCTACCGTCTTTCAGTTTGAAGCTGTCATTTCTTGTCCTGTCACTACATGTCTTTTTTTTTGTGTGTTTTACTAGGCAGATTTTCTCCAAATCCTCTTGAACACCAAAAGCTGTTTACCACATTTTTTGGAGCTAAATTAAGTGGTGTGTGGTTTCCCAGTGTGCTCATTGTCTTTTTGTCTCTAGATAACAGGAGCACATTGGCTATTTGCAGGCGTAAGGGTCTTTTCTGCTGCAAAGTGAACTTGTATAGCTGTCATCTACTGCTAGACATTCCAGTTCAAAGCCCACGATCTTGCTATTCAATCCTGTTTTTCAAAGATANTACTTGCATTTATAAAAGAGTTTTATTATTTTCCACTTTGGTGAAGCTTTTCATATTGATTTAAATATGACTTCAATTTTGTTCTTATTAAATTAAGCCTCCAAAACCTTACTGTTTTCAACAGTGCAGAGGCTGGACCTTAAATACCTCATTTCTTCTTAAGCTTTAGCAGTGTTGCCCTTGTAGCCTGGGCAAAAAAACCTACTAATCAGCTAACTTCTTTTTCAATATCTACTTTTACCTTAAATCATCTTAATTTGTTTTGTAGCCATTAGGAAGCCATTCATAGCTCAGAGCAGTGACCAATTTAGACATGGCTTCAGAAGAATAAATTTCACTTGAGAAATGTCAGGCTCTGTTCACTAAAGCAATCCATGAGATTAGGTGAGATGTAGGTAACAATGTCAAAGACCCTCACAGTCAATTCATTTTCTAAACAGGTATTTAGTACCAACTGGGATGTTCAAAGTCATTCACCTGGTCTCCAGCTGCCAGTCCAGAATGGAGAAAATGTCTTTTTTGTCATATGTCAGTACCTTACAAATGGCTCAACTATTCTGTAGATCCCTAGATGGATGTTTTAGATAACTGAATTATACTCCTACTCTCATCCCTCTCAGATCTCTCCTGCAGGGCTGGCTTCAGTTCCATTTTGAGATATCTACGTGTCTACATGCAAATGTGTGAGAGAGAAATAAAAATTGCAGCCATTTGCTGGGTTCAAATCTATCTAACACGACAAAGGTTGGAGGTAGACGTTCAACTCATCTTGAATCAGATATTCGGGGTCTACTCAACTACTTCAGCAGATTCTTCTAGTGCAAGTTGAAGGTCATTAGGGAAGCTCGGTTGACCATTGGAAGCTGATCTGGAAATATCTGGTCTCTTTCAGGCCCAGATGCCATTCTTGTACAGGACTACTGGATAGTCTAGAAAATGCACTCTGTCCTCACAGGAAGACAATGTAATGAAACTATTCTGTGAGTTCTTTTTCTGGAAGAAAACATATAAATACCACTCTAATTTGACACTCAAAATTAGTTGTGATTTCAATTTTTTGTTTCTAATGCCTAAGTCTATGCTCTGTCACTTATTGGCCTGGCCTTTTATTCTGTGTTTCCTTCCTTTTAATACATTTTTGTCTTTGTTTATATTAATCCGGTCAGTGCAGTCAGATTAATGCAGGATTTTTGAGTGGTCTTAGTTTATTTTTTAGCTGAGCTATATTTCCTGCTCCAGGCTTATTCTTAGTTACCTTCAGAGGTGAATGTTCAAACTTGAGATAATGCCAGCCACAGCAACGATGTTCTTTTGCTTCTGGGACACATTTCCTAATCATGCTATGAGCATGAGGTGACTGAGATGTAGTCACCTCATTCAATAGCTCCATAATCACAGCCTAGATTTTGTCTGTGGGTATGTCCCTGCTGCCTGCAATTTTACATCATTATAGTGTTTTACTTAGCACTGAAGTATAAACTACAAACAGGGGAGCCATGACCTTAACACAATGAAAAAAAAAATGGTGCCAGTACAGTAAGATTCCTGCTCTGAGTCTTTTCTCACACTATGGAAAAACAGGTTTCACTTGAGAAACGCCTCATCGTGAAATTAGATTAAACATTGTAAGTCCTTTTTAAAAAATGGCTGATCATCTATGACCTTATGTGGTACCAGGTCATTGCCTCAGAACTTAGCAGAAGACAGGCATTTACTGCCAAGCACAGCTATCCTCAGTTGAGCCTGAACTAACACATTGTCTCCATCATACTACATTTCTTGAAAATTGTGGAATCATAGAATTATTTAGGTTGGAAGAGATCTTGAAAAACATCAAGTTCTATCCCCTTCAACACGGATAAGGTTGTCTTTCCCTAGGCCAGATTTCTCAGAGCCCCATGCAGCCTAGTCTTGGACATGTCTGGAAATAGGGCTTTCATAACTTCCCTGGCAAACCTGTACCAGTTTCTCACCACCTTCACAGCAAGGAATTTCTTCCAAATATATAATCTAAGCCTAGCCTCCTTCAGTTTAAAGCCATCAGTCCTTGTCCATGTCCTCCTTAAAAAGTCTCTTGTTAGCTCTTGTTAGTCTCTTGTTAGGAACATGCTGTAAGATCCTTTTCTTCTCCAGGCTTAAAGAAAGAAATAGAAAAGATAGTGGGTAGAAAGAGAGAGAAAGAGACAGATAAATAAAGCAGAATATACCCATGGATTCAGTGGCATGGTTCTTCTTCACCCTGGGCCTCACGAGGGGTAGAGGAAGACCAGACATTGACCCCTTCTTTGTGGTGATCAGTGACAGGATATGAGGAAACTGACCTGAAGCTGTGTAAGGGGAAGTTTACACTGGATATTAGGAAAAAGGTCTTCAACCAAAGGGTGGTTGGGCACTGGAACAGGCTCCAAAGAAAAGTGATTACAGCACCAGGCTCATAGAGTTCAAGAAGCATTTGGAGAATACTCTCAGGCGTGGTGTGATCCTTGGGGATTGTGTTGTGCAGGGCCAGGAGTTTGAATTCATGGTCCTTGTGGGTCTCTTCCACCTCAGCTTATTCCATGGTTCTGTGCTTCTGTGATTCTTGTTGGTAGGGGTCCTAGGTTGTTCAAAGCTTGTCAGTATTTATACATTTTAACAAACAAATAATTTAATGCTTATTTGCTACACATTTCTCTTATTCTATTGGTTAAAAGATTCCCTCACTTCTAATGCTGATTAGTCCCATGCTGAGTTTTCCTCTTGTTTTGAGCGGCTTTCTTTAGTCATTGGGTTGTGGTTGACGTTTGCAATCTGCCCCTGTCAGAATTACCTTTTATTGAGTGGGAGTTGATTTCAACACAGTTTCTGAGTTGGCTTTCCTTGTGGCCTAAAAATGCTGCATTCTTTGTGTCCATTATCAGTGATGCATCCTTCTCCCCCAGCTTTGTTAACGTTTGGACAATAGTGCCACCTTTATCTTATCTCAAGTTCCTGTCACAGCAGCTTAGAACGGTCCAAGTTCCATGAAGGCATATCTGAGGGAACTTCAGTGGCTGCAGATGCCATCTGTCCCATAACCTTAAGTGATCTTTCTTTGATTGTGATATTTGTATGAGCAGTTACTTCTTCACACTGTTTGCCAGAGTGGCAACTTTTCCTGGATGCATTACCCAGGATGTGACAGCCAGTCATTACTTCTGCCCAGCCCAGAGTTAGCACCATCCTGTTGCTCCATTCTATGCTTTTCTCATGGGAAAGTGGCTTAAACAGCATTTGGGACAGGCAACAGTGTATTTTTAAGTCCCTATAGATGGGTCTTTCTTCTTCAGTGTGCAGGGCGTTGACGTGGTTTTGCAAGGGTACCTCAGGCTTCAGGGAAAGTCTTTTCCTCCTGCAAGTCCTTGAAATCTCAAAGCAGACTTCTAGGGGTAAAAATTTCTAAAGCTTGTTGAAAATCTACTAGGACAACTAGCACTAAACAGAAAGCTTTAGATTGATGCACAGTTTATTTTCTGACTGAAGTTTCTCCAGAACTGTGTGTTCCCCACTGTGCAAATTTATTACTCGCAGCCTTTGGGATTTGTTTGTTTCCCTTGCAGTTTATGCTGCTGACTATACTTCAACTATGCCATCTGTTGTTCTTCTTTCCTCTTTCTTAGTGCTTCTTTTTCCCTGTGTCCTCATTCCAGGCTACATTAACTGCTCTCTGTCTCAAAGGGTATTTAGGAACTTTTAGCTGTACCCTGCAACTGTCAAGTGCCAGTGCTGGAGAACCCTGAGTTCCTTTTCTTGTCCTCCAAAAAGTATGAAATGGCTTCGAAATATAAATATGTTTAGCCTTCTGGTGGGTATCTTCATCTATACTTGGTTCTTGCACCTCTATTGCAAAATGTATGTAGGATTCCTTTTCTAACCCAAGGACAGATTTTCCTATGTCAATATTGACAGCTCTTGAAAATGAAGGAGTTTTTGTTACAGTTAGGATTTTTTTTTTTAATTCCTTCCTCACTGAAGTAATCTAATGCAAAAGAATTCTTCTTTTATTTTAAAACATATTTCCAGATCCTTTGTTTGAAGAGATATAGTGGAAATCCTGCCACAAATACACACAGTATGAACATGGGCTGGAAGACTAGAACACTGAATCAATAACTGACAAGTAAAAATTTCATAACTCACAAAATTTCTAAAGATACAATGCAACTGAATAATTTTAAAAATATGGTAGATGTTTATCATCCATGTTTTAAGGAATGAAAATCTGTTCTCAGGTGTAAATGTTGAGGGGACAGCTGTTATAAAACTGAATTATTTCAGTTTTTTGAGACTGAATTTCCATCACACCACGTATGCTTTATATTTAGTCTCAAATAGCTTGCTTTTTAAAGCAAGCCACAGTCATTTAAAGCACTTATGAGTGCATGGAGTGCTGGGACTGTGTTAGTGTGGTAATGTGCATTTACTCTTTTGTTTGGATTCTTGTATGTGCTTTGCAGCTTATATCCTCTGTGCACAGCTTTATTTACCTCTATGCAGTAACTAAGGTGACTTTATGAATCATAGTTTAAGTAAAAGGGAGAACACTCTGAGCTGCTTTAATAAGGAGACACTGAATAAAGAAGTGCCTATTTTGTATATAGCTGCACAATAACAAATTTATGTCACAAATAAATACTCTGCAATTTTGCAGAGTATCGCATTTGCTTGTTTTCTTACTTATAAACTATGATTTTATATTGAAACCCCAGTCTTTGGTGCGAGAACTCTTGGCACAAAAAGCGTGGCCCATTCATTCTTCTACTTCATATAATGACACAAATAGCAACTGATAAATTACGAAAGATTTGCCACATAAGCAGAAATAGAAATTATTTGAAAGGATATAACATGGACCTGTGTAATTTACAGGGTCCTGTACTGTCATGTAGACTTTTTAAAATGATTATTTGATTGGTTTTTGTTGTAGAGATGGAGGCTGATGCCCTTGAAATAGCTTTTTTCAGATATTAAAGCATATATGTTGAAATGAGTTCCCTCAGTAGAAGGGGAAGAAGAAGAAGAGCAAGTGTATTAATGCAAGTATTAAAAAACTTGATCAGCTTAACAAATCAAACTATTTACACTGACTATATAATGTAAACTCTGATATACTGTAAATTATTGTCTTCTACTTTTTGAATATGGGAAGCAGTTGATAAAGCCCTCTGAGGAATTTACCACCCCTCTGCCTATCCATCTGTCCTACAATCTCTGGCTTTTGGAGAAACAGCTGTCTTTAAATATTATACAGTAATCTATGCCAAAGGAACGCATGCATTACTGGAGATAGTATTGTCTTGTGCATCCTAAAAGTGATTAATTTTTTAACAGGTTTCAAGAGATGCATTCATTTATCCAATAGGCTGAACAATAAGTATGGACTGTGCAAGGTAGATTACTTTCTATTTTTTCTCTTGTTAAGTAGATGATAAATTCTGATGAAAAAGTAAAGTATTTATCCCACAGTTTCTGTCAGTATCACACAAAATCACAAATGTCTTTCATAATGAAGAAATAGTAACAATGTCACACTGTTTTGAGCAAATGCACAATGGATAAACTTATGACAAAGGTCAACAGTTTATTCCAATAGGAAAATGAGATCTTTTGAAAATTGAAACAATAATCTTGTTAGTATGCTATACCATACAATCCATAGTATTTACATACTGCTGCTATTGATTCAGTGTTTTTCAGCTGTGTTGTTTCACAAGTAACAGTAGCTACGAAACACTGAAGAGAGAAGATAATTGCTCAAAATTTGACATGTTCCGTCACTTGAATGGGTTTCACATCTAAAGGTGGAACTTGACCACCTAACTTAGACAGTTGAGGATTTTATGCAAAGTCAAGGGTACTTCCCACTACAACCTTCATCCATCACTAAAGAATAACATGAATCTCCCACAGACCTTGTATCATGTTTTTCAGCCTTGTGTAAATGCCTTAGGTGTGCTAGGGCACCTTACATGCCATTACAGAGCTATCAGCTTATAAATGTTGATCTAGCTAGACGACCACAGTATAGCTGTCTGCACTTGACCTAGTCATCCTATTTTACTATTCATGGAAGAAAGAAGACAAAAAAAATATTAGGGCATGATTTGTATTACTGAGCTGTGTGTAGTGAACTGCCTGCTAAAATGCTTATTCCTCTTTGCTGTGTGAGGAGCTTAGCGCTCAGCTCAGATACAGATTTACACATGGTCAGATGAATCCCAGGCTTTCTTATGAATAAATGAAAAGTGCCTGTTGAAAATATTAAGGCATTGGCAATCTAGATCCCCTTCTTGATTGAAAAGATAACCCAGAGAAACTTTAATATCGGAAAGCTGTAGCTTCCTTGTCACTGTGAGAAAGAAACAGATCAATCCAATTACTCGATTAGTATGAAAAGATGTGATAACATCCACTTATACTATTTACTGGGCCCTTATTTCATCCAAGTGGTTAGTGTGCTTGGATCCCTGAAGTGTGCTGCTATTCCTTTAGAAAGAAAATTAGTGGGCAGCAGACAAGAGAGTAGTAAATTACCTTAATCTCCTTTTAATTACAATTGTGCAGTTCCTGCAGACAGGTATTGCTGAGTGGATTTTAATACTAGGGCAGCACAAACCTGGTGTGCACATTAGAAATTGAAAGGTAAAATTCCTCTTGCTTGGGCAAGCCATGGGTTTTTTTTCTGCAGCAAAAAATATGCTTTAGTACAGCTTTTCTTTCTCATCTCATTGCCAGTGGGATTCTCCCCTGGAAACTGTCAGTGCGATGGCTTTTCCTAATATGAATATTTAAATAATATTTTATTTTTAAAGCACTTAGTGACTGTACTGGTTTTGACTGGGACAGAGTTGGATATATTCATAGTAGCTGCTATGGGGCTATGATTTTTTTCTGAACACAGTGCTGATAACACAGGGATGTTTTCATTACTGCTGAGCAGGGCTTGCACGGGGCCAAGGCCTTTTCTGATGTTTTCAACCCCACCCCACCAGCACAGAGGCTGAGGGTGCACAAGGGATTGGGAGGGACACAGCAGAGACATACAACTTCAACTGACCCAAGGGACATCCCATACTGTATGACACAGTGCTCAGCAATAAAACTGAGGAGAGGAGGCAGCCAGGCTGGCATTGCTCTGGAACTAGCTGGGCATATGTTGATTGGTGCAGAGCAATTATTTTTTTTACATCACCTATTTTCCTCGTAGTTTCCTTCCCTTCCACACTCTGTTTTCATTTTTCATTCTTTTTTTTTTTTTTTTAATTATTAACTGTCTTTATTATCTCAACCCACAAGTTTTCTCATTTTTACCCTTCCAAATCTACCCTTCCATCTCGCTGCGGGGGAGCAAGCAAGTGGCTGTGCAGGGATTAGTTGTTGCCATGTTTTAACCCAAGCCAGAAACCAAGTACTAGGCAGCTGCTCACTCATTTCTTCCCTCCCTTGGTGGGAGGTGCAGCAGAATCGGGAAAAAAAAATAAAAGCTATGGGTTGAGATACGAACAGTTTAATAATTAAAACAAAGTAAAATAGTGGAATACTACTGCTACTACTAATAATATTTGCAATAAACAGGGGAGAGAGAGGAGAGTAAAATACGAGAAGATTGAGTGATGCACAATCAAGTTCACCACCTCCCAACTGCTACCCAGCCCATGTCCAGCAGTGATCAGTGCCTTCTGGCCCACTTTCCCCAGTTTATAAGGTGAGCATGACATTCTGTAGTGTGCAATATGACTTTGGCCTGTTCTGGTCATCTGTCCCACCCACGCCCCTTCCCTCCTGTGCCCACCCCCTCACTGACAGAGTACTGAAAAGTCCTTGTTATATGGTAATCACTGCTCAGCAACAACCAGCACATCAGTGTGTTATCATCATTATTCCCATACTGATTCCAAAACACAGCTCTTTACCACCTACCAGGAAAAAAATTCTAACTCTATCCCAGCCAAAATCTGGACAGCTGCCTACTGGAATTGAACCATGGCACTGACCTTAAGTTATTGGTTGGTTTAAAATAAGTCATATTCACAGATATCACTCCAATAAATTCTCTAATTTGAAGCAGAGCATTGGATTTGATTGCCATGTTAGTCTGTTCAGATTATGAGTATCTCTGGAGTAAAACTATGTTTTACACAGTATGAAATACACATAAAACAAATTAATAATGTGTTCAGATTTGTCCCTTGGCCATCAGGTTTACCTGTTTAACAAGTTAACAACTGCCTTTTGATGATTATTTACTATTGGCCAGAAAGTTGAAATATGATATTTTCAGTGAGATTCGACTAATTTACTGGAGTGATCAAGCAATAATAAAAAGAAAAATAAAGAATCGAGGAGATTTCAGCAGGATTGAAATTGAAATTCTAGATAGATTCCTGAAAATAACTGGTTTCATTTTCTGCTGCATGTTCCCAGCAGACCCAGTGTTAAGAGCTTCAAGAGGCTTTGGGATAATATATCTGGTAGCTGCTTTAGCTTAATGTATACTATTACATGAACTCCTCAGAATTTCAGCTGTCTGCTTTCTAGTTCAGTTGTGTCTTAATACACTAGCTCAGCAATTCATTCAAATTATCCCTTTATAGAAAAGGGCATCAATAAAATTATACACTGTTAATTTAGCCTTTTTTTTTTTTCTCAAAAGCTACAGAGAACTTAAAGGGCTAAAATAATTAGATGTAAATTAATGTTCATATTTATAGATAGTTAATTAGAATACTTTGTTTTATGCACCTAATTTGGTTTTGACACCATAATCTTTTAAAGGCCTGTCTTTAAAAATACTGGAAACCTAATAAAAACATTCATTATAATACATTTAATTTTTATTTATTATTTATTCATTCCTTGATTGTTAGGCTGACTGGTACGTTTATATTTTACCAATCTTTGATAACCATTCCATTCCAATATATAAATATCAATTAAGAGAGGTTCTTGCAAAATATAGAATAAAGGGAGTTTAGACAAGTCCTGTAAAATTTGCAGTTTTTGACTCCAGGTATTAAATAACAAAATTAAGTTTGTACCTAAGAAAAGAAAGAACTTCAAAAAATTGTAAATCTAAACAACTGAAAATTCATGTCATGTCTGTCATTTTTATTGTGAGTCTGCCTCTTTTTTCTGGAATTTTCTGACTACTGTCTAGACTTCTTTTCACCACAATCAAGCGGCTGCTGAACATATACAAATCCATTTTACATTTCATGACCGAGAGAGGAATAGTAATAGTCTCTGCAGGGAATTCACACACCTACCACTAGACTGACGAGATTTTAGCCTGGACCCAAATAATCCCAGACAGAATTACTGGACACTACACCACAGAAGCAATTTTCTTTTTTATTTTGCATCTTAGTAGGTATGGAAATATTATACTAATAAGTCAAGGGAAGGATAGGTTGCCTCTTTTGTCCCCATGAATCAGGAAGTCATTCATTTCAATCTCAATAATCTAGAAATGAGTAATGATCTCAAATAAACTTTTCTGGGTTTACTATGCAAATATTTTAGGCACTTAAATCATCCTATTAATTGCACTTTACAAAATAAAAGCAATGTTGATGCATGTTTTCAAAAAATAGAAAAGTTATGTTCTTCATATGTTGCTTATCATGACAAATAAATGAATAAATGAATGAACAGAAAAAAGACAAAAACCTTAAAAAAGACAAAAAAATGTAAATAACATCGCCATTATAGATATATGTTTAAGAAGCCACTACATTTTAGGAGGTACAAAAAATGTTCATCTCATTCATCTTTTAAAAATATCCATAGTATCAAAAGAGTGCAAGGAAATCTCATGTTTATGACAATAATGTTTCAATATTTACTTTGATAACTGTCTCTGTGAGATACTGAAGTGAGGAATTTTTTCTTTTTTTAAGGTTGTTGCTTGGTCTAACAATATTCAGGGAGAGTAAATAATATTATTGAGTTGGGGGTTTTCACAGTGATGGCACTTTGACAAGGGATTCTGTCTGTAAAGATTAAAATGGTAATCAACGTGGCCTCATGGAAAAAGTACCTTGTCAAACAAATGTGGGATCCTTTTGCACAATAAGTTTGGTTGATGACTGCAGCAGATAACTGCATTGATATAATGCAGTTATACTTCTATAAAGCAGTTTTCCTCGTCTTACTTCCTTCTGGTGAAGATACTGCTATGCAAAATCAATGAAGCTTAAATATCAGCTATGAAAGATGTTTTAGAAAGTAATTACAAATGAAGTATCAGTGTCAACAGGATGCGTAATCAGATGACTCTGAAAAGTTAGTTCTTGCTTTTTAACCTCTTCCCAATTATCTGATCAAATTTGCTGATAATGGATAATTAGTGAACAAGAAATAATGGGCAAAGACCAACTCAACTAAATTATATTGCTGAAGGAAATTACTATTCTTTGGACAGCATACGTTTAACAAAGCCAAATGAAAGGGCATGCAGCAAAGAACAAAGTGTGTAGCTCACATTTGCAGGATGAGAAATGGCATCCTGGTGTTCAGCAAAACTGACAGACTTAGAGGAAACAGTGAATAATTAAATGAACATGAGCTCCCTGAACAACATTATAGCTAAGTAGGTGAACATGTTTTTAAATGCATTACTGGAAAAATATTAAATAGAAGTGAGGAGGCTGTATTTGTATACAAAACTTGAGAGACTTTTGCTACCATGCCTACATGCATTCTTTGGTGATTTTCTTTAAAAGAGGTATCGATATATTAAAATATTATAGAGAAAAATTACAAGGGTAGGTCAAGATTTTGGAAACTAGTAAAATATACCCAAGACAAGATTATGAAGTCATTGTCTACAAGTTCATATGTGGGAAAACTCAATTCTGATAGGAGACGGAGCTTAAACACATTAAAATGGCAAGTGATTGGAAAATAGCTAATTCAGAAGACAAACAAGAATCACCTCTTAAAATCATAGATTCATGTAATCATTTAGGTTGGAAGGGACTGATAAAGGTTATCTAGACTGCTCTCCTGCTCAGAGCAGCACTAACTTTAAATTAAGATCACTTTGAGCAAGGCCTTGAACACTCAAATTTGACAGTCCCTGAGGGTGAAGGTTTCACAGGCTTCAGCAGCACCCTGCTCCAGCCCCTACCCATTTACTCTGCAATTTTTCTTCTTATATGCAACTGAAAATTTCCATGGCTTGTAACCTTTGCTTCTTGTGTATTGATTGTGCAGCATTGAGTGGAGTCTGGCTCTGTAATCATTTTTATTTCATGTACATATTAAAAAAAAAAAAAATCAGGTACATATTTAACAAATCCCTAATTGAAAAGTAAATGTGATTTGGTGAAAAGAAAATGCCTCTATTTCTCAAGTGATATGGATGGGGTTTCCAAGAGGTGTAGGGTTCATATAAATCATGAGCCTGATGCAGGAGCTGCTGGATGAAATTCTGTGATTCCTACAACTTAATTTAGCTAAATTAACTTTTGATTTACTGTCAAAGTTCATGATAGACATTAAACTCATGATGCTATGAAGTCAATCAATTGCAAAAATAGTCTGGTTGAGTAATTAACAAAACTAAAATGTTTCGGGATAGCAAGGGAATAAAGTCCTTCCCTGTCCTATCAGTGATGTTCTTCATTTTCCCAACAGTGCTGAGCTGGTAGATTCACTATTGATTTGGGCTCTTATTTAGTAGTCTTGGTACTGGTATTTACAATCTTATGGAGATTAAATTATAGGCTTGGAGCATAATGTTGGGACAGCACTTACCATCTTATATATGTCTATAGGACAGACATTCACACCTTTGCTAGATAATGATTTTTTTTTTAATCAGTGAAGAGAGAAAAAAGTACTTCTAGTGAAACTCAGATTAATTCTCAGAAACTCAGATTAATTTTGGTGAGATTAATTTTGCTGCAAAGTGCCTTCCCCTATAAACTGATCAGGAAAAAGAATATAAGTGCATGATTCAGGAGCTGCTATGCTACACATCTTAGTAAGTATCTTGTGTGAGCTGAGTTCCAAGAATGATTGTGTAAGAAAATAAACATTCATAAAGAAAAAATATGCACAAACCCTGAATTCTCAGTTCACAAACTTAATCTTTATATTATTGTTCTCTCCTAAGAGCAACAAAGATGATGAAAGGACTAAAGAGCATGACTTATGGGGGTGGCTGAAGATACGGGTTTCTTCAGCTCTGAGGAGGCTGAGGGGTCACCACTTTGCTGTCTATCACAAGAAGATGTTGACAGAGTGGAGTGGGATGTGCTGTTCTTCCACAAGAGGAAGGCTGAAAACTGCATCAGGAGGAGTTCAAATAGGACGCTAAGAAAAGGTCCTTCACTGAAAGTATTAACAGCAGTCAGAAAAAGCTCCCAAGGTAAGTAGTCACAGCCCCTAGCCTCTCACTNACTTATGGGGGTGGCTGAAGATACGGGTTTCTTCAGCTCTGAGGAGGCTGAGGGGTCACCACTTTGCTGTCTATCACAAGAAGATGTTGACAGAGTGGAGTGGGATGTGCTGTTCTTCCACAAGAGGAAGGCTGAAAACTGCATCAGGAGGAGTTCAAATAGGACACTAAGAAAAGGTCCTTCACTGAAAGTATAAACAGGAGTCAGAAAAAGCTCCCAAGGTAAGTAGTCACAGCCCCTCGCCTCTCACTGTTCCAGAAGCATTTGGACAACACTCTTAGATATATGGTTTAACTTTTAGATTTCACTCTGTGGAGTTTTGAATTGGACTTAATAACTCTGGTGTCCTTTCCAGCTCAGGATATTCCATGATCCTACAAATCTAATCTTTCGTGATTGTGTATTTGAATAGATTGACGTTTCAGCTCCTATTTATATTTCATGGCTCACAGCAACATTTTGAATAGAGACTCTGCTAATGCATGTACAGAGGAATTGTACTTCTTCATGTTTTTGATCATAATTTTATGTATGCTGGCAATTATCACTTTGAGTATTTCAGAATCTATTTAATGAGAAAATCAACCCTTTCATTCATTTGATACATTTTCACAAATATTGATTCAATTTTGCTAGGGTTTAGTGGGAGATCAACTCCTGCTTCAAATGCCCACCTTAACTAAAAATATGCTTTATTCTCTAGAATAGTATCTTTAATCTTGTATTTTACTGTGACTAAAGCTGAAGACTTCATTGGTACTTAACACGTATAGAAGGTGGGGACTTTTTGGGACTTTTTGGGTCCCAAATTTGGGACTTTTTATTGTTTTAATTAATATTTTTTGAGGCTTTTCTTGTTTAAAAAATGACTGCCTTATAAATATTCTGTTTCATGGGTCTACAAAACAATATTTACATTTACAATCTGCAATTCAATTACTCCTTTCAAATAACTTGCATGAGTTACAGATCAATAATTTACCCATGTATCTTTCCCAGCATGAAGATAATAGAGAGTATTAAAGAAAATGTTTATAAAATTATAGTTCAATCAACATACAAATCCATGGAAGTAATAAGGACATTTTTGCATTTAAGGACTCATTTAATGTGATTTTTTTATTTTTTCCTTTATTTCCATGGATTATCCTTTAAAACTAATACAGTTATGGATTATGTATCGTGTATAATTAACTGTGAACATTCATCAAAATTTAGTAAGTACACTAAACAAACTGACATCATAATAGACAACAATTTAAATCATTGATTTTTTATAAATACTTAGACCATTGTGTCATTAAATTTTTTCTGTTTTCTTTGTACAATGTATAAGTGTATGGTCATACTCTATCCAAGTAGCACACATATATATAATAGCAACATTGCTAAGATTCACCTCAAATATGCAAAACCAAATATTAAGAACCTAGATTTGATCATCAAAATGTATGAAAGATTTAAAAACAATTTTCTCTTCTCTGGGCATGTTTAATGCACCTTTTTTTAAGTTTTCTGGTTTCTTAGAAGCTGCAAGCTAAAAGTGAAGATTTTAACTTTATTAGAAAGGATATTACTACTAAATTGCAAATCTTGCTTGAATTCCAACAGAAGACAATAAAGAATTAAAAATTTTTTGGAAAGTACCCTACTGCTACTTCTGTCTGCTTTCCTGTTTCCAGTGTATGATGACTGGTTCTTATTTTGTCTCTCCCTTTGTATATTAGAGCCTCCCTCTGTATTTCTACATCGTCTGATTCTGGTGCACCCTTTCATGTTAATTACTGCATGTTATCCTTAATCTGACCCTCTTCCCTGAACTTTGAGACAGAGAATGTGGCTTTGTTATCTGGGGAGTTGAAAGTCAGCATGTGCCTCTCCTGGAAGAATAATCAGAACATTTGTGTATCCTTGCTATCTCAGAGCCTGTGCCTAAATAACGAGAGTTCTGACACACTGTCTCACCACCTATCCACTTGACTGCATCTGCAGGTGGCAGGTATAGTTTCAGAAACTTTGCAAGTTACATAATTAAGTCCTGGATAGACCACAAAAATAATCTTTTGGGGCTGTGATTAATTATATTTTTGTTGCAGTTATTATAGTTTATACTTGCAAGATACAGCTCAAATGTTGAATTTGTATCTTTTTACTGAAATGTATTAAGAAAGCAGATGACTAAATATCTGTCTGGCAATATTCACATAAGTCCATCACTAGGCTTTTAAATATACAACTTATCTTCAAAAATTTCCTTTGTTCTTACTAAACTCTACCTGATTTAATGTAGAATTTATTGTTAAAGCAAGCAGAAGTGTACTCAAAGAAAGGTCCTTCTACAAGTATATAAGCACATTGTTTTCTTTTCACTTTCACGGGTAACTTCACAATTAAACAGTTTTAGTGCATTCTATTACACAGACCAGAATGGTCACTGATCTGTTCTGTATAACACCTTGCATGCTGTATAGTCATGAATGCTTGTTACACTGCCAATTAATTTGTAATGGTAATATTTAACAAAGGATGATCTTTCCAGCTGGAAGCAAAATTATTCCCTATCCTCCCTGACATCACTACCATCATGTTCCTCAAGCTGGTATCATGAGGTCTTTATCATCTCAAAGTGATGTTAAAAATAAGCAGATAGGTAATCATTTTAATATCTTATCTGGAGAATAGCATCTCCCAGTAGTGCAACTGCCCTCTTAATATTCTACCTTGGCATCAAGACTGCAGAAACCCAATCCCAATGTGCGATACTTTCTGTATGCCCTCGTCAGAGGTCTTCTGTTTGCCTCCTTTATTCAGTGTTTCATCATGACAACTGAAAGTGACACTTCAAAAGCTAAGAGGATTTTACATAACAGGGCTCCTATTGTCATTCTTCATTTCCTTTCAATTTGAGCACGTTTTCTGCATTTTCATTAGGTAGGTGATCACGCAGCATGTCATTGCACAAAGTCTCTTCCTTCCTGCTGGCAAGGTACATGAAGAGTAAGTCTCAGGGCCAGAGAGTTATTCTTGCACTGAATACAGAAATACCTTTTATTGAGGGAGGCTAGTAGCCTATGCCAAAAAAAACTAGTTTGAGATGGACAGAGGAAGAGACTAAACAAAACTTATTAATTTTGTCATATACAATGTTCATTGTGACAACAATGCAACAACCCAATGATGTAGAGAAGATTCAAAAGAAAGGTAACCGATCTCATTAACTGGCACAAAAGACCTACAATTGTAAGAGAAGTCTGAGGCTCATGTCTCATCCATCACCTCTTAAACAGGTTGAAAAATGGCACTTAGATGTGGTCAGAACATGGAGAAAATTTAGGGAAGATATTTCTGAGAAGAGGAAGATTATTAAGCTTCTACATTTCTCTGCAGATTCTAGCTTTATGCTTTAACAACCTCCATGACCACCAGTTTGATGCTCTAAGAGGACTAAAAATGGGAAGCACACAGCAGTGCTGAACTAATTGAAGCCCTGCTGAGAGTCTTGTGGGACCTACTTTGCCCTTGCTCCACTTGTAAATTCTTTCCTGTTTTTCTGCTTCTTCTTCACTAGGAAAGAAAGAAAAGTCTGACTGTTTAACCAGCAGCACAGGAGTAGATGGATTCTGTCTCACTATAAGAAGAAACAAGCCCAAACAGAGTATTTCAGATTGAGGAAAATGGAGAAGGAATCAAAGTGTAAAAGCAAAATCTGTTGCCAAACTGTTGTCAAGTCTGAAGATATAAACATATGTTCTTCTACGTCTTTAGTATTTTCTTTTACCCCTCGTTTTCTCTTTGAATTTGCCTTTGAGTGTCTTGCCAAATAGGAAAAGAGAATCTAAGTAGCAGAACTATCATATTCTTACCTGATACAATGATAGAAAATATAACAGAAATCCTTAACCTCTAAAGGGAATTTTGGTATATTTTGATTAATTGCTCTTCACAGCCATCTCAACATGCTCGGTGTTGCCTTCTGATAATTTTGTCTGATCTACCTAACACATGTACACTTACTCTGTAATTTTTCAAACTTTCATAAATGCACATGTATGCTTGACATCTCAACGAGATATCTGAATCTTGTCTGTTTAATGCTGTAGTAAAATAGGATCCCATTTTTGATAGTACTGTCTGCTAATACATGTGATAACCAGATTACCAAAAATTATTTTGGACAAGAAGTCCCTGATCAAAACTAATTTGCGTCTACTTTTCTTGATGACACCAGTGTACTGACCAGGGGGTGAATCATAAAATAATAGATTGTTTTGGGTTGGAGGGGAACTTAAAGATCATCTGTTTCCAAGCACCCCTGCCATGGGCAGCGTCACCTTCCACTAGACCAGGTTGCTCAGATCTCCATCCAACCTGGCCTTGAACATTTCCAGGGATGGAGCATTCACAGCTTCCCTGGGCAGCCTGTGCCAGTGTCTCACGATCCTCACAGTAAAGAATTTCTTCCTAATATCTAATCTAAAATTAGCCTCTTTTAGTTGAAAGCCATTTCTCTTGTCCTGTCACTGCCTTCGTAAAATGTCCCTCTTAAGGCTTCTTGAAGAGAAGAGATAGTGTGAGAGGTGTGTTTTCTTCCTATCCATTAGATATTTGGGAGCATTCCATAGTAAGGCATGATTCTTTGAAGTGATATACATGTACTGGGATTTTCCCAGATTATTTATAAAAATGGTCAGATAAGTACAACCAGGCCCGGAAACAACTGATTAGAGATCTTATTACTTAAGGATTTCAGATTACAAAATTAATTTTGGTGTATGATAAGTAAAACTCTAAATATACACAATATAACCAAAATGTTTTGTGGTCCCAAATCAAATGTCCCACAGTTCCCACTACAGTCTGTAAATTCTATTAATATTTCCAGCTGATCTTCAGTATCTTTGAAAAAATAAGCAGAAAAAAGCAGTAGATAAAACTAGCTTGTCACAATCCATTTTATATATGGTTTTTTGGGTTTTGTTAAGAAGTTTTATTTTTTGTTTGTTTGAATTCTTTTTTTTTGTTTTGTTGTATTTTTTAAACTTTATTTCTTTAGTAGTCAAGTCCAAGTCAACCATTGACCTCAGATTAATGCTGACTAACAAAACAATAATTATCCAGGGAACACATCTTTGTTTTCTTTTAATTAAAGAAAACACACTAAGTCTTCTCACTTTTCACTCAGAGTTTNGAAAAAATTATCAATCTTTTCATGTAGTATATGAAAAAAATTCAATACCTCGTAAAACATGTCCTCCTCTCTTTACCTTCTGGTTTTTTGTAAACCATGATTTTTTTTTATTTGCGCTTATCCTGTGAATTTCTCTTTTTTTTTTT
>VYXF01009199.1:1915363-1928959 GCA_013397295.1 Polioptila caerulea | reverse complement strand
AACTTTATTTCTTTAGTAGTCAAGTCCAAGTCAACCATTGACCTCAGATTAATGCTGACTAACAAAACAATAATTATCCAGGGAACACATCTTTGTTTTCTTTTAATTAAAGAAAACACACTAAGTCTTCTCACTTTTCACTCAGAGTTTTGCAATGAAAAGAGATTTTTTTTTATTTGAAATTTAAGCACTTGGACATGTATAATTAGTGGAGATGTTTGAATTTCATTTAAAGAAAAGGTTTCAAGTCTCTCAATGGACCAGTACTGAACCATGTATTTTAAAATGCATCCCAAAATCTCAAAAAGACAAACAAGCAGCAAAGAAAGGTNGAAATTATCTAGAATTCTTTATTTCCATCTCACTCTAATAAAATCTTCTAATGGCTCTTTTTAAAAAAAATTATTTGCACTTGTATACATATAAAACTGAAAAAGTTTGAAAATAGTTGTTAGAAAAACAGTATGTCATTATAAACACTCATGCACAACTCTGCTTTTGCCTCTGTATTTTTTGCCTCAACGGGCTGTTTTTCGCTTAGACTGTGCTATCTTGGTTAGATTCATCCTCAGACTCTCTCTGAACCCAGTTTAATTTTTTTTCTCAACATTTTGCTGTTGCGTGTTGCTTTTCCACTCAAGTTTTATTTTTTTAACTGAATCAATATGGCAGCAATCTGCTTTACCCTTCAATAACTACTACATTTATACATACTGAACTGCCAAGTCAGAATGAGGAGAAGAACCTTGTTTTATTAATTATGCTGCTTTCAGTGGTATTTTATTTCTACAACAGTGATATAATTTTCCAATGCAGGAGTACTGGCAACTTAAAGGAACTGCATTTTGTGAAGAGGTTTCATTTTATATATAAATTTCTAAGTCTGGAAAAAAACCTCTGGTGGATTTACAATTCATTCAAATTTCATTTTCCACCATCCTTGGTTGCTAATATATTCTTCCAAGCAATTTATATGCAAATATCTATTGAGACAAAAGAGGGTGAGTGAGGTAAACAGACAAGCTACACCACATAAATTCGAGTATATTTTCTTAAAAGTTCTCCTTCCACCTAAAACGGTAGAAAGAAACAGCAGCATCAGTGTCTTTGATGCAGGACCTGTTGCTCTGTTTCCACACCACTGCATTAGAGAACAAACAAGGGGGTACGTAGAGCTTTTGGTCAGGGGAGCTGGGGTATCTTTGCATGCTTGTGCAAGTTGTCAAGCCACTTTTGGTCAATCCACATGGCAGCTGTGGTCACCTGCATGAGCCACATCATCCCTACAGGCTGCGTAACCCCTAATTAAGTTAGGTTTGGGGTTAGCTCCTAAAATCTGTACTTAATTTTGATCTAGCTTACCACTGCTGAAATCACACTTCTGATTGCTGCAGGCTCATGGCTCTTCACTCTCATTGTATTAGGTAAAATGCTGACCAGAATTCTTAAAGCAGTGGGATAAAGGGGAAGAGAAACCTCTAAGGTTTGATTCTCAGGAGAAATATAGGAAAGAGATGAGACTGAGGCTTTGAAATTTCACAGAAACACAGAATATTATGAGTTGGAAGGGACTCGGAGATCAAGTCCAACACTTCAGTAAATGGCCTATATGGGAAATCAGACCCACAATCCTGATGTTATTAGCACTGTGCACTAACTGAGCTAACTCACTAATACACACAAGTTATTTACACACCTATATCATATTTGTGCACATAAGATCAAAATATGCAACACTATATACTAAAATGTGCTGTGATTCATGAATGAAGAAGAAGAAACACTGACCAAATTTCAGAAAAAAAAAAAGAACAAAAATACATATAGTATTCTAAATTTTGTCAGCTTTGAGAACTACAGTGTTTATTCTGTTTTGCATATAATGTTGCTGAATCTGCAATGAAAAATGTCTTTTGTTATATTTTTTCTCCTCTGCCCATCTGGGGAGGGAAGAGATGGAGCAGATTTGGTGGGGACCTGGCATCTGGCCAGGTTCAGCCCACAAGGGCACTACACTTATAAAAGTCACCCACTTCACAGACTTTTTTCATAAATGGACAACTTTTAAGCATTCATTGTGCCTTTAACATGTAGAAGGAATGTGAACTTTACAAACAGGATGAAAAAATTTGTTTGAGTTAGACAAATACAGATCAGCTATAGTTGACCAGACTTCCTTACCTGCCAGGCCTTCAGCTTCCAAAGGCTTGGCCCAGGTGTCCCCAGTTTCCCAAGCCACAGTGTCCACCCCTGTGCAGATGGAAGTCTGAAATACTGTCTGCTGCCTGCCTTAAAAAAAATTGAATTAAATCTGTACATGTGGTAAGATGAATTAAGGTCTACTCCTTGTCTTATCTCCATTGACTTTAACAGGAAGTTGCCCATGTGCACGTTGGCAGCTCCTGCTTCAAGAATCAGTGCTTTGATCCCTATTGTACTGTTTTGTGTTAACCTCTGGCTCCTGATATGCCTGCTCTCCCATGCAACTTCTTTTTCCTCAGAGTCCTACCATCTTCAATCATTTCCATAAGTGGTTCCTCCTCTACCATCTGTCCTCCTGGAACCAATGATTTACTAAAAAACTTTTTACTACAAATCTTTGTGTGATAACCAGCTCATAAAAAAATTGTAGATTTTGCCAGATACATGACATTTTATCACACATAACTTTGATAAAGATTTTTACCGCATCTGGCAGTTCAGAATATGCAGGAAAATTTCTGCTGCAATTGAGCAAATTGCGTTCCAACCATACTTAAGCATAAGAAAACAATAGGCATGCAACTCCTGCTCTGTTCTTTAGTTAAACATGAAAAGTGTGCATCTCAATTTCTCTGTAGTTAATACCTACTCAAATAATTCACATAAAGTTAGTGGAACAGATTCTTTTTTCTTTTATTTTTTTCAATAATTATGTCTTTAAATATATGTTTTACTCCTTTTTAAGTAAACCAAACATTTTAGGCAAGAAGAAAATAAAATCATCATGGAAAACCATCAGACAGTTTCAAACAAATAATGGAAGTCACAGAACAAAACCTGTATATCTAAAACATTTTTAATTGTAGATGTAAACATCAGAATTGCTGTGTGCAAATAGATATATCCCAATGTAAATGTTAAAAGATTTGCCACATGAATAGTTCTAAATGCACCAATAAGCTCGTTAGGTGGATCAGAAGCTTTCATTTTGACATCAATCTTTATTAGTTGCAGTTGAGTTCTGGTATTGAATCACAGTAGATTAATTCAGCTCAGGTCACAGGTATTTACATGCCTGAGCACATTGTCATGTAGATAGATTAATCCACTTGCAAAAGTCCAAAAACATGCTTATAGGAGCGGTTAAGAAACTCCAACCATTTTGCATCACACATTGTAAGCACAAATTACTTTCTAAACTACTGCAGACTCCAGGCTACTGTAATATTTTCTATTTATCCTTTTCTAATAAATATATATATGACACAGCTAATTACAAGAAATGCAATTTACAATCCTTCCCAAAATTATACTTTTTTGGAACAGAAAAAAATTGTAGACTAACATTTGGGAAAGAAAGATTTTGGCAGGGGACTGATTCAGGAAGGAAACACAAATACCTACACCTGTCATCCTGTTGCTGTATTGAAATTTGGAGCCATGTAAATGATTGGCTGACTGAAAGTTTTACATATTTATTTCCTGGAGTCATTGTTTCTGTTCAATAGCTACTCCCAGGACCTGAAAACAAGTTTCACCTTCACTAGACATGGAAACAAATGTCACCTTCATTAGTCTTTCCTCAGGGTTACAGTTGTCTTAGCATTGAACAGGTTGCTTCTGTTCTGGCTCCAAGGTACTGAGACCTGCACGTAACAATATTGCCTTAGAACCTCCACACCATTATGGATTAGTAGAAAGGACTGATCACTACAAGTCAAATATTGAAGGTGGATTTTTTTTTTTAAATTGAATTAATATAAAATAATTTTTCAATGCATCATTCTTTCAGGAAGAAAGTTTGGATGATGGTATATTACTTTGATTTTTAGGTTGTCAATCCAGGGTGCACAAAATGCCTGTTTTTATTTTAACTTACTAAAATATTGTATTGATACATGAATATCATAGATAAAGAAAAGATGAGTTGTACAATTTTGCTGGTAGTATTAAGCCATTAGATATTTTTCTTTAATGAAGTGGACAGATATGACTTATACTAGGTCTCACCAGTAAAACAGCTGATTAGTGCATGAATGGAAAACTTCCCAGTAAAGGGCACAACAGTTGAAATCCTGGCCCAGAAGAGGAACAGATTCTAAGTGAAGTTAAGATTTCATCTGGTCAGTTTTCTTCAAAATTACCACTGTCTTTTTAATAAAAAAAAATAAGGAAAATAAGTTCCTAAACAACTGTTTTATTTAACAAAGGATTTTTTACAAAAACTGATGAATTTTAATGATGCTTCATCAAATTCTTGTCTGAGTAATTGTAAGCTGTCCTCATACATTTGAATTAACCTCTTTAAGTCATACTCTCATTTTTCTCCTTTTTATAAACAACTGTCTTACAGTATTGTCATGCATAGAGTTTGTCTTCTATCTGCATTTTGAGGGCAATGACTGTCTTCCTGTCTGTCTTGTGCCTGTTCATTCCCTTTAGCATCTGTTCAAGTAAAGATGCAGTTTCCCATTGATGATACAGTAAGAAGGTAAATCCAGCCAATTTTTTACTTCCAACAGCAATCAATAAAAGCTCAAGAAAGAATTTATAGTAGAAACCGCCTGTATATAAATATCTCTCTTTGGGGATACATTTTCTGATAATGTATTTTTTCAAACTTTAATATCACCAGTCTAAATCTAAATTTGGAGCAGAGCAGCAGCCAGATGATCAACTGTATAATACTGCAGGTGATGTGGCTTTAGTGTGTATCTCTTAATTCTCCTAAAAAAATCCATAATTTCATAGGAGATTTTTGTACTTTAAAAGGCATGAGAAAACTGAGCAACTGTTTCAGCCTCTGATGTAATCGCTGAGGTCAGTAACATTCAGACTAGAAGTCCATTGAAGACAATGACTAAGTTTGCAACAGCTCTGTTATCAATAGGAGAATGATAAGGTTTGTAAGTAAAAAAATGAAAAGTCAGGGAAATAGGAAAGATATCTCTAAGAAGTGAAGTCTGAGTAAAAGTGGATTAATGACACATAAATAAAAACCCCTCTGATCCATGAAAAGTATTAATTCTGAAACATTCTTTTTCAAATATAGTATTCACAAAGTTACTCCTGAAAATGGGAGCTATCTTATGACTCTTTGGTCTTGACTCCTCTTTTGAAATGCAAAGTGCTTCATAAGCCTCGCTTGAGTGTGTTTGTGCAAAAAGCTGATTTCTTGAAATTCTTACCAGCACAATGAAAGTCTGTTCAGAAAACGTGTTATTCAAAGTAGTCAATATTATGGTCTATGCATTTTGCTTTGTTTCCTTACTCTGTTTTCTTGGATTGTTGGTTTGGTTTTGTGAAAAGGCAAATGGTATAATAACTATAAGGTATAACAAAAGAAGATATATCACATCTTTCCTGTTCCTGTTGTACCTGAGAAGGTAGACAGAGAGTTCAAGCCTTCTGACTCTGCAGATTCCATGACTTGCTGTAGGTCTGTATATCACAAACATGAGCTAGAATAATAATAAAAAGCCTTTTCTGTTGAAGCCAGTTGATATTTGTCTGCATTTGTTGACATTTTCTTCAGTGTAATAATTGAGAAGTTAAGGAGAGGAATATGCAATGATTAGTAAGTGAACATTGAAAGATCTTAGTTGTTTAGCTTAAATAAATGTTATATAAAATGAATTACACAATTAAAATACTGTGTGTTTAGTATGTTGTTTGTCCTAGTATGAATAACTTGGTTTGGTGAAGCCTTAGGCTGCAAGCTGTGAACTTACCCCTAGATATGCTTTTGGCTGGAATAGAGTACAGGAATACATTTTCATATTATTGTTCCTAGTAGCCAGTACAGTGATTTACTTTGTCTTTAGTGTGAGAAAAACGTTGAAAACACACTGATCATCTGGTTGTTGATAAGTAGTGTTTAGCTCAGATCCATGGCTTTTTTAGTTTCCCATGTTCTAGCAGAGAGCAGGTGCAGCAGGGTGCAAACAGGACACTGCAATTGTCAGCAGATGCTGTAACTCTGCAAGATGAGAACGCTGGACAACCGACCTGCACAGACAAATTGAAAGAATCCAACAAGTTTTAAAAAGACCCCAAAATCACCATTAGAACAAGAAAAGCACACAAGGCATGGGAAGAGTGCATGAGGAGTTGGAGCAGAATTCATAAGGGTATAATTGCCTGGGGATTTCTTTGTTCTGTGTCCTTTTCCAGAGGCACCCAGCTTGAGCTGACTTGCTGCTGTAGCACTCTATTAAATTATTTATTTTTATAAATCTGATGCCTGAGAGTCTGCTATGGAAAACCTAAGGTCAAGGCCAAAGAAGGATGCATGGCCATGAGTGAGTGGGCATGTGAGCAAAGAGTTGGCTCACTGGAGCCTCCTGCTGTGAAGGGACTCTGGTTTTCACAGTTAAAGTTTCAGGTGCTGTGAGTGTGACTCCTTGAATAGTGTGTGGATGCTCAGGCAGCAGCTTCTCCTTTAGCAGTGAAACTTGTGCCAGGTGAATGTGTGTGTATCTATATATTTAATTGGAATTCTTCATCAAATTTCACTCCACCAGCCAAGCATGCTAAGAGATTTTTTCCTAAATCATGCATAATGTAATATTTCTATGCATTGTATTATTTAATATTAATGAATTCCATTTCATTTCAAAATGCAAACATGTTTAAATTCATGATGAAAAATAATTGTTGTAATTCCTGTGCAGACATTCCACATAGTGATCTTAGCATGTACTAAATAATTATGTTAACCTCAGAAGAACTTCTGTCAAGTACTAAGCAGAGAGAAGACAAGTGACTTGTTCAAGTTCATACAGAAATAGAAAGCTAAGAATAGAAATCCAGGAATAGAATTCATGGGACAGAGTAACAGCTCTAATTGAGGTAAAAACTTGGCCTTTACTCTTCCAAACAGGTTTAGTTCTGTGGTTGACAAGAATTATTGATTTCATCTGTTATTCTTTGATAGTAATAAAATATGTCATATATGAAAACCCTTCTCTATTTAAGTTGATGGAATAGTAAATGGAAGAGGGAAGTGTGACCACAAGTCAGTTTTATGAAGCAAGCTGTAGGTAGCCTGGGTGAGTTTTAGGGTTAGCCTCTGTGAGGACACCAGGAGTTACCCCCATGTCTGACAGAGCAAATACCAGCAGGCTCCTTGTCAGTTCTGCCACTGCCCAAAGCTGAGCCCATCAGCAACTTTGGTGGCACCTCTGTGATAACCTATTTAATGAAAGGTAACAAACACTGAGAAACACCTGTGAGAGAGAGAAAACCCTGCAAACACCAAGGTCAGAGGAAAAAAAGGAGGGAGGAGGTGCACCAGGCTCCAGAGAAGAGATTCCTCACCTCCATGAGCCCATAGAAAACCACAGTGTCTCAGACATCTACCCTGAAGACCATGGACAACCCCACACCAGAAGAGATGGGGATCCCACAAAGGAAGCTGTGACTCATGAAGAGCTCAAAAAGAAGCCAGCTCTAGGCAGGAGCTTGCAGCCAGTCGAGAGGAGCTCAGGCAAAAGCAGATTTCCTGGCAAGAGCTGTGTCCTGTGGGGAACTTGCACTGCAGCAATCTGTTCATGAAGGACTGCATGCCACTGAGAAAGGGGCAGGGAAAAAGGATTTTGAGTGAAGTTCAGATTGAAAAAATGAGAGGGATGAAAAGAAGATTATTTTATTTTATTTATTATTTATGTTGGTCTTATGTTCTTATTCTGTTATTAATTTGCAATATAGTAAATAAATTTCCCCTATTTTACCCATGATAGTAAGTGATGAAGGAGCTACAAGTTCTTTTCTTGCCCATGAGTTTTTTCATCTTTCTCTGCTTGCTGCACTGACGAGGGTGTATGATAGAGTGGTCTGGTTTAATTTCCCAGACTTTTTCTGCTCCAGTATGAATGCATTAAAAATAGATAAGAAATTTCTCTCTGGTTCTTGCAGACTTTAACTGAGCTTAGGCGTATTCCTTCCTGGATTTCATTCCATTGCGATAAAGTTACTCACGTGAAACCAGATGGTAACAAAATGATGGAAAAGAAAAAAGGGAAAAAAATCTTCCTCAACAGTAAACACTTCTGCTTAAGCTCAATTGTTTCTTCATTACAGATTAATGTGAGCATTCTTAAGGATCACTTTGGAAGGTAAATTATGGTATTAAATGTGATTGCAGTGCAGTGTATTATCTTGAAATGATCAGCTCATAGCAGCGTTGATGCTGCCTTTTGCATTTTTCTTGTGTCTGGGCTTTGGTGTGTAGGAATTCCAGTCTAGCAATTCGACTGCTAAAGCCAGAACCACACATTTGTTTAGACTTTATGAAGGTCAGATCTCTTCATGATGACAAATTACACACTTCTTCTCAAATGAAACCCAGAACAGGAAAAAAAAAGATTGATTGTATGTCAGAGTCGAAATAAGTGGCAGAGGCCTGACTTGAAATACTCCTCTACTTCTCGGAGCAGGAAGAAATACATTCACTCCACCATACAAACTTTCATATCTTGGATCTATATTTGTCATAAAAACTGCTCACAAAGTGAAGAACTTTTCATTTATGAGCAAAGAAAACACATTTTGTGTTTGTCTGGTAAGTCTTATCCTAAGAAAATTAGAGCTAAAATAGGCTGTAATTAACTTATTCTGCCAACAAAAAACCTGAAAATCAACAAAAAGCTGCACCAGGTATTTTCCTTCTGTCTTACAGTGACTTTTGAACTATTCCTGCAATATTTTTCATCACTTCTTTCTCCAGGTTGAGCGCAAAGTTTGAATCTAGCCTATAATGATAGTCCCAAAGACAGATGTGTAAATATTTCTCATTAAGTCTGCTTGGAACATTGTTTTTTTTTTTAAATTAACATGCTTTAGAAACGGATCATTAGTGTAATAGCAATGTGCCCAATGGAAAGTCCAAAGTATCATATAATATACTGAATGCTAGCTTAGAAGTAGCATGAAATTAATCTAAATAAGACTTACTCATACTTTCATGTAATCTGCTTTAAAATTATTTACATTTCCTTCTCTGTTAATGAGATCAGATTTATAAAAGCCAAGATAAACCTGGGAAGTGAAATGAAGGAGAGGGTGTTTAGTTAGATATGCTATTCACATGCAGGGAAAAAAAGCACACAAGAATGCAGTAGAATAGGGTGAGAAGTAATTTTGTCAATGAGATGGTTTCATCAGATAACCAACAATCCTGAGGATAGATGACTCACTCCAGATGCTTTTGAGACCATTAACTCTTCTTAGAATGCGATAGGCACACAGCTTCTATGAAGTTTTGTTTAAAAAGTCACTCTTAAAATTGTGTCAAAAGTAATAAGGATTTATATTTTATAAGAGCATCTCACATTAGGAACTTCACAGAAATGGAGCAGAGTCTCTGTCATGAGAGCCAGCAGACCTCATGCAGCTGATGATGCTCAACCAATACAATAAGCAACTGGCACATTCAGTAAAGACATGAGAAGCAGTAGAGGACGATACAGACAAAGTGATAGTGTAGGAAGATTATCTGCAGACCTAATGAATAGAAGAAAAGCTGTAGCTGATAGCACCAGAGTGTGGTGCAGCAAATGGAAAGATTATAAAAAACTGGAAATTTTTATTTCTTTATGCAGTTATTATTTTACACACACACATAGCCAGGCTACAAGGACAAGCAAAGGGTCAAAGAAGATGTTCAAGACATAGCTCAGATACTGATATTCTCCCCACTGGTTGAGAAAAGAAATTACAAGAGTTTGCCTGAGCAGGACCCTCATTTTACTACCCTGTTTCACCAGAAAGGAGATTTCTAGACCTTATAATTCAAATAAGTTTTAGAAAGGGAAATTGAAGCAATTGTGAATCCTCATTCATCACTACTTTACACATGGAAGAACAACCATTAATTTATTCAACATTTATCTCATTTCATCTCTATGTTTCTTCAAGAAGCACATTTCCAAGGGTCTATGGAAGGATATTAGTGTGGTTTAGGGCATTGGTATATTTTTAGTGTTGCTGTTGATAAGAATTACATAAATACTGCAGTTTCCCTACAACTACCTAGCATGTCAATCAGAATCTTTTAAACTACACATGTGAATTAAAAGGAGGTTAGTACATCGCAAATTATTTTGATTTATATTCTGCAGAGACCTTCTCAAATGTATGCAATTTTCAAACTGCAAATCTTCTCAGAATCTGGAAGAAAATGGAAAAACTACACTATCAGTTTCCAAAGAAAAAAAAAAACTTTTGGTAAATAAGTTCTCTGGAGAATGAAGTTTGTTTCTATTTTCTCAAAAAATAATTTAAAAAAATAATTAAAGGCCACCTGATTCAATTGAGAGTTTAGAGAACAATTAGAGAATTGTTTTCATGTCATGAATTCAGTGTCAAGAACAAATCTCTCTCTTTAATGAAAAAAATTAGGTTATGCAACCAAAGAAAACTTTCATTTCACTTATTACACAATAGGTACTTTGGTCCGCTCAAAAAAATAAAAAGCAA
Source organism: Polioptila caerulea (assembly GCA_013397295.1). NCBI lineage: Eukaryota > Metazoa > Chordata > Aves > Passeriformes > Certhiidae > Polioptila > Polioptila caerulea. The sequence continues at coordinate 1,918,279 of VYXF01009199.1, read as the reverse complement.
AGTAATGTACCTTTTGCCTTGGGTATCTACCTCAGGAGAGATTTCTTATTTATCTTTGAGTACTAAACACAAAACAGTAACATAACATTTGCCATCATTTCTCGTTAATACTTCTTAAAAAGTTTACCTATGAAGTAATTGCAATGGAAACTATATTAAAATCATCCTCAGGTAACAGATTCCTCTTTGCTGTACACAAAAAGGTTTTTTTATATCAAGACAATTAGAAGATTTGAGATTGAAATAATAATATGAAAGAAACCACAAATAAATGAAAGAAAACTCATTGAAATGAGTCTTGAAAGTTTTAGATGAGCTGTCTTTCTAAGGAAATTGGCATCTTTAGTCAGATTCATTTCCAGCAAAGACATTTCCTGAAATTTATTTTAGTAAAATATCAGTGTTGAGCTCTTGTCTCTGACCATTTGACTCTGGTCAATGATGTGAAAAATTACCTAGCCTAGGACAACAGGTTCCTTATTTAGTCTAACATATCCAAGAACCATGAAATTATAACTAGTAGTTATTAACCTTAACAATATCTTAATAACAATAAGCAAAAAGAAAACAAGTCACTATTGGTAACAATAGTGAGAGAAGAGTGAAATGCATGACCTCTTTTTAAATGGTTTGTCAGATTTCTGAAAAAACAGATATTGGACTGACTGATTCTGTGAAACATTCAGGATATAGCAAACCCACTCTTTAGAAATAAAAGTTGAATGGGATGTAAGACTTGTACAGAACAGAACAGGGTGTTTTTACTATGACAATTAAACTAGTACAGGTAGGGGTAATTAGAAATAAATTTTATTTTAATATTTTTCAGTTTTCTTGGAACTTTGTTTTATAAGGTTATAATTCACTTTTTTTTTTTGGGTCACTGAAACAGTTTTTAGTTTGACTTAAAGAATTTCATACTATTTTTTTTTCCATTCAAAAGAATTATGTTGTTTCTACATAGATGAATAAAGTGGAAAATTAGTTATCTCTCCAAATACTATTGCAGTGTGTTATAAAGGAAGAACTCTGTAGCTGGTCTCCATTTCACATTCGAGAATGCACAAGTCTTCCATAGCATCCTATTCTGTGTTTACATAATAGTCCCATGTGGATGCCCTGGATACCTTAGGAAAAATAAAATAATTTTTTACCTGTGCATCTGCCCTTGATGTCCATTGGCTGTCATGACAATTTATGTGTCTTAGTCAGAATTAAACATTTTTCACTGAACAATAAATCTAGGTATCTTAATATTGAATGGAACACCAGTTCAATTTCAATTTCTAAAATATCCATTGCAATTTAGTTTTATTATCTGCTGCTTTATGTTGAGTTGTTCTTAATTAGCTGAGATCACTTTGTTTTAGCTAGAAAATTCCAAAGAAAGATATTTATTTTAATCCTGTTTGTTCATTATTTTTTTTCCTTACTGCACAATTTTCAGGGCTTCACATTCCATCTCTATCCTGATCATCATTTGGGAAAAAATAGCATGTTTTACAATTATTACTTTACATTTCTGTTCTTGTTTTGTTTTGTAAGGGTTCTCACTCTTTTTGGAGTAGGAATGCATCTCTGCCTTCTGAATGGAATTCCCAAAGCTGCCTCCTCAGCTTGACTGGTCTCTGGTTTGTTCTTTACCTTTATTGTCACTGCGTTACATCTGCCACCAAAAATTTGCTACTGTCTTCACTTATGTCTCTCTTTGGACTATCACTCTCTGTTCTTTCAAATACGCCCTTTTCATTGGTAAATATACCTTTCCAGTCATTCTAGAAATAATATCTATGATTTATATACTTATGTATTGACAAAGTTTTTCTCTAGACTCTGACACAGCTTTCTAACAAATAAAGTGGACCATCTGACAATAAAAATCTGATCTCAAAAATTATCTCTGAAATAAAGTTGGAGACTTATTTTTACAGACTCGGATCTAAAGCATCTAACTTAATCTTTATCAAACTGGGTAAAGATGGGCAACCAGCCTTTCTATAGTGGAAACAGAAATAAGGTTGGGAGAATGGAACTGAATGCTGTGGGAAGAGAGCCGTTATCCTGCACTTCTGCAGTCAAGTGGTTTCATTAAAATTTGCTCCTTATTCCTGGTGTTCTACCTCAACAGGGAAATACTTTGCACTTTATTAGACTCTTGTTTCTCCTGAGAGACACAGGATATCACAGGGCTTGTCTTTTTAATGCAGTATCAACATTTCCTCTTGGGAGAAGATACCATTTTCACTCCCTCAAGTGAGCAGCATTTGAAATCAGTTCTGATTAGTGTTCTCCCTATTTCACCCAGGTTCAATTAGTGAAGGATATTGAACCTGTGAATTACCTGTCATCCAAAGCATCATGGTATGTTTACAAAAGCAAATGGACTATATTTGTAAGAGTATTGTATATGAAAATGGAGCTGATTATTAATGGGGTTTTTTTTAGAGCATCCTAGTACAAACATTATCCTGGAAATAAACCATACGATTATTTCTCCTTGCAGTTCATGCTTTGATTTCCATCCCATCACCACTATCACCCCTTCAAAATGCCACTAGAATACAGAATATTTTCACTGCAGCTCCAGGAGTATTTCGCTACAGAAGAATTACTTTGAGCTTATGGCAAAAGAGGAATTTTAAGATGTCTAGTGGATTTTTTTTCCCGGATAGTCTGTTCTCCAATCTGACTCTCCACGTAGTATCAATCTCTTTATGGAAGAAGGTCAACTGCATCATGTTTTGAAAGATGTCTGTAATGCAGTGAAACAGTGGCAATCTAAGGCTAGATTTTTCTTATGGACAAGGAGTAGGAGACTGAGGCTTCCATTAAAACATCATTTGCCTGACCACATGGAGTTCCATTTGAATGCTGTGCAGCCAAAATTAGTTGGCAAAATAAGACAGGGCAGCAAAA
>VYXF01009199.1:1877940-1915355 GCA_013397295.1 Polioptila caerulea | reverse complement strand
AAAAAAAAAAAAAAATGGGCAGGGTAAGTTTAACAGGAAGAAATTGCGCACTTGGGAGAGGGTGTGTTCTTTGATGTTCTGTTTTTCTGTCTCAATAGAGTAAAAAGGACTGTTTTTGATTTCTTGAAGCTATTTATGAGACAGGTTTTTAATTCATTTTAAGTTACACTTAATGTCTAAATCTGTTTTTTATATATGTGAACCTGACTGCTATGTTTGTTAACATACTGTGTAATCAATGCCCCATTACTCAGTATTACAATCAAAATCATTATCACAAATTACTACTCAGTGCAGTCCTCAGCATCTATTCACGTGTCTGTAAAGTGGTTCATATGTACCTCTGCAGCAAGCCAACTCATTACTGACTGTGAGCAAAAAGTCACGCATTGGTATTTTCCACAATATAGCTGCAACGCCATGTATGCCTATATTCATTATTTTATAGTAATTTTTTTATGTTCCCAGGGCCATAAAATCAAGCTACTATTCTCTAGTTCAAGAGGGGTTGGAAAGCCATCAGATTTTTTAAAGCCATTTAGTTACCAATACATGTAAAATAAAACCTACCAGTATTTCAAAAACCATGCAGAATCCTAAATGTCACTGACTCTTCTGAGGAATTGATAATTAAATTCCTGAAAATTGTAGTAGAATCCTACCTACCCTAAGTACCTAAATTCCTTTGAAATTCTGGTCTAAGATTTTTTAAATTATATTGCATTACTGGTTAATGATTTATAGTACTGCAAATAATCCAGATGCATACAAATTTTAATGGCATGGATTTATTTTCTTTGCAGCTGTGCATCTCAAATTAAATCAAAGGATAAAGAAGTGCAGCAAGATACTGTCATCAGAAAAAACAGTTTTCCTTAGAGTCTTCTGTATGATAAATATATCTACCGTGTTTTATTACTTGGAGTATTTTTAAGAAAATTAACCTTTAACTTTCTAAATAAAATAAATTGATTACTAATTATTTAATTTTTTTAAACTCACATTTTTAAATAAGGGAAAAACTATAACAATATAATATTAACTACAGTAATTATTATTTTTCAGACAGTTATTGTTACTGTGATTTATAGCAGCAATTTTTGTTTTTGTGTTGGAAGATAGACAGTGGAGTATCTACATTTCAATTACTCCCCAGTGATGAATGAAAATTCTCACCAATCAGAACACAAATGCCTATCAGGAATGTAATAATTGGAGTTTTCTACCTCATCCAGTGCCTCTAAGCCTATAGAGGAAATTTGGCTTCTTTTAGTCTTTTCTCCTTATTAAAGATAAAAGATTAGGCCTTAAACATTATCTCCAAAGAATTCCTTATTGCCCTTTTTTTGATTGTAGCGATATTAGCACACATTATAAGCTGCTGAAGAATTCTGTACTAACATTCTAGGGAATGCACAAAGCATATTTGATCACTTTGCTGCATCAGATTTTAGACTTCACAAGAAATGGACACCAGGCTTGCAGACCAGTGCTCTGGATCTTAATGGTAATACCTTTAAAAGTTAAAAACTTTCTTGAGGGGAGAGGGCAGATACTTAAAATTGTTTTACAGCAAATTTGGGAATAAATACGTAACTTTCAAAGATATATTTTTCCTAAAAGAATATTCAAGTTTTACGTACACATCAAAATCACTGTAAGCTTAGCGAGGTGGGTTTTTAATCTTTTGCACACATTTTAATGAGAAAAATAACACATATTTTCATGTGCATTTATGTACTTATGTGAACTCTGTAGAAATTAAATAAATACTTAAAGAAAAATAAAAGTATAAGATACATAGTATTTTCTTTCATGGCTTTAAATTCATGCACCTGCTCCCTGTTTAGGATACAGGTCAATTCTACATTCCTTACCTATCAGAAAGGCAAACAGGACGCTCAGATTCTCTGGCATTAATTAATCCTTCTGGTTGTTTAAACTGGTATTTGCACTGCTGCAGAGCAAAATGGAAATGTTATGTAAGTAATATCTATACTTGCTGATGACATTGTTAGTTGTCATTATTAACAAAATTTTCATATTTTCTCTGTAAATATGTTTAAATTCTCATCAAGATTCCTGTAGTACACTAAACAGTGATATATTTTTTGTAAGAAATATTGAATATGCTATGTGCTTTGCTACAAATGAAAAAAAAAAACTAAAAAATCAGACATTTGACTGTTTTTTTCTCAGTTGAACACTTACCAGTAAAAAACATTTTTCTATTAAATGAAGAAACATAACACAAAAAAAATGGAATATAAGTTCTGTCAAACAGGACAAAAGAAAAGCAAGTTGTTTAAAACTCCAATGAATTGCAAAGAAAGACTTTTAAAAAAAAATTATTACCTTGAAGTGGCTAAATATTCTACAGAGACATCTACCTTTCTAATTAGTCTTCACTGATTTCTGAACTAACTTCTGCTTTTCTGTCATGGAAGTTTTAATCTGAGAAGGCTACTGCAGGGCAGTTTTTGTGTTGTAGGGGTTTGGTTTGGTTTGTTTTGGTTTTCGTTGGGTTTTTTTTTTGCTATTACATATTTCACTGTTCACAGGAAATCGCCTTCTGAATTTGTTGAACCTCAAATGCAAAGTTCAGCATGCTGCTATTTGACTGTCCCATTGTAAACTATTCACAAGGCCTTGACTATAGAATCACATCAAGGACAGGATATTTGAAATGGTGCAGTTTTTCTCTTTGCTCTTTAAAACTTCCAAGTTTTTCTAATGAGTTATTCCATATACAGTGTCAGTGGTTGGTAATAGGGACTATGTGCATCAGCTGCTCTTGTTGCCTGTCTTATTAGTACCTCATTTTATCTTGTGTTTGAGAAAGAACTCATCTTTTTTTTTTTTTTTTTTTGGAAATTTTTTGATCTCGAGACACAGATACTACCATANTCTGGAAATTCTTTGATCTCGAGACACAGATACTACCATAATAGTGCTAGAGATACTAGACAGTGCATTAAAAAATGCAATTTTATATTAACTTATTTAACATAAAGCAACTGATACTTCTTTGTTTGAGACTGATTAAACTGATAAATATCTGTCTACACATCTACATTTAACACTTGTAGTTACACAATTCTTCATTTTGAAGCTAGAACATTTCTAGTTGTGGTCTCCATAGGCAGTGAACATTTCCCACATTAATAAGGTTATTTTAAAGTGTGATCACAGTTAATAATGAGGCAATGCTCAGTGAGGAAAGAATATACATGTGGAAAACAATTTTGACTTAAAGTTAAAGCTGTTTTGTTAAATATGTGTGAAAGAACACATGGGTTTTCACTAGTGAGTAATACCCAAACTGCTAGCACATTTAAATTACTAACAGTATTCCTGCTTATCTATTTCTTATCTATCGCTTCTGGTGATGTGTCAGCTACCATCTCTAAGCACAAAGAGCAGGACTAATTCACTGGATTCAGGACATTCCAAGCCATTCATTCATGTAGTGCACACAAAACCTATAAAGCAATAACTACTTGTATGCTTACCTTCCCCGTGTCGATGAATAATTGATGTGAATTCTTCATCACTCATTTACAACATAAAGTGTCATTACAAAAAGGCACCTTGCCATGCAATAATAATAATGACATAGGCCACTTATTTTTTTCCTGAAATCCATGTGAATCCATTAGTTGTCCTGTTGAAATATAAGGTTATTAAAAATTTGTTCACAGTGTCATCTACATCCTGGCTTCTCTTCAAGCTCACTCTAACCACCTTCTGTAAGTGATACAAAGTATGTAGGAGTTTAGTATTTAATTGACTTTTACTTCTAAATTGTAGTGACACATACTTTTCTGTTGAGGCACTGCTAATTAAATTGCAGGAATGTAAATAACCTTTTCAAGAGTTGCTGAGAAAAGAAGAAGTGAAAGAAAAAAAAACCCACTAGTATCAATATTTTTTATTTTGATAAATGGACTGTGTTTATATTTACTAACAATCTGTATTTGGTAGAGATATTGTGTATTTAATTTCTGTCAGTATACTTCATGGATAAAAATATTTCTCAACAGAAAAAAGAAATTCTGTTTTCAGGGTTAAACATCTTTAAGGGCTCATATATTTTTAGAATGTAAAACATATTTGTACTAAAACTGAAAATCTTTCTGAGAAAATATATTTTAACACTTAATTTTCTTCTCTTTCTTCCTCAACTGACAATGCTGCCTTTGGACCTACACTTTGAAGGGTAAGTTTGTTCTCTGTAATCAAAGATGGGTTTTTTTTCAGTTAGGTAGTTATTATATTAATTTTATCAATGTTTCCAAACCTAAAATGGATATCTTTCTGGAATCATGTAAAAAGTCCAGAACCATTTGACTTCCTTTCATTCTGTAGTCCAGCAGGAAGCTATTGCAAGTTATGATAGTGTATAAGCCCAGAAAGTACAGGTTAATTGTGAGATCTAGCTTTAAGACCCCAAGACTTTATTGTAGCTTTGCTCTTTTGAACTCCATTTTAATGATGTATTTTTTAACATCCTTTGGTTTTTGTTTTCCCACAATATGAGAGTTTAGATGACAAAACTTATAATAGATTAGTTGCACAAGAAATAGAAAGCAAGTTAAAAATTTAAGTGTTACAATTGTGATTTGAATAAATAAATAGCTCCGTTTTATTTTCAAAGGAACAGAAATTTCTTGTAGCACATTACAAAGAGAGTTATGGAACATTTCCTCAGGAATATCTTATACCTCAGGATAAACTGGCATTAGGTTCTGCTAAAAAATGCCAGAATGACATTACTTTTTCAAAGTTAAATTACATGACCTTCTTAAACTATGAAAATTGAGATTTAATGGCAGATGATAATTTATGTCAGGGTGTGGACCATGGACCACCTTTCCTTGGGAGCTGCATTAAGTTCAGGCCTTTGTCTTGATGTAACATGAAGCTGCACAGGTGCATATGTGTTAAGTGCCCCAGGAAAGTGTGGGCATGGTTCTGCAGATATGCCAATTGCAAAGCTCAGAGATTCCTGGGTCCTAAATCAAAATTCAGTGACAATTCTACACTTTGTTCCTGTGTCATTTTTTTCTCCTCTTTTATTCCTCCATTCCTTTTATTGCCTGCTTCATACTGAGAGGTCAAACTAATTAATATCCTTATTTTTGACAGAGCGGATTAGTTTATTCTTGCTTTAAAAGAAACTGTTTGTGGATTCAGCTCATTTCAATACCTTCAACGATTACAGCAGAGGTTGACAGTAAGCTGCATTTCATTCAGCTGTGGCTGATCTATTTAAAAAAGGAGACTGAATGAATAAACTTAATCTTTCTCATGCCAATAATCCAACATGTCTCTCTGCAACATACTATATTGTTAAAATTCATAAGCCCCATTTCACAAAGAAGTTCCCTAGCTTTTTTTACACCTAGGCTCAGCAGGAATATGACTAGAAAAAGATACTTAATATAAATACCTGTAACAGCTAATTTTAAGTTAAATAGGTCTTTAAATTCCACCAAATATTTGTATTCTCATTTAACTTTCTGCTAAATTATTGTATTAAATTACTAGCCTACTAAAGATACGAGCACACGGTTATTTAATTAACCAGGACTCTGTGAAGATTTGAGGACAAGACAACTGCAATTTCTGAACTAAAATTTTGGATTTTATCTTTATGATTATCAATTTCTAAAGTAAATAAATGCAAATTATAGCACTTTCATGTTGGTTTGTTCTGATTGACTCAAATAGAACTTACCTATCTGAAAAAGCTTTACCTCTATGAACTACACTCCTGTTCACAAGCAGGAATAGTAACTCTACTGAACAATGTGAATATATTATTTTTGTACATTGTGAAAAATACAGGCTATTTTTTTTTATTTAAAAAAATCCCATGTGAATTATTTGGGCTATTTCTAAGGCTTTTTTTCACTCCTCTTTCTAAAAATGTTACTCTTCTCTTAATGTACTTTGAAAAAGAGCTACAGGTTTTATTTATCTGCTTCTGGAAATCTAAGATATATCTTCTAAGATTCAGAATAATTGTGTAGATGTGTAGCTTAACAAACATTTGATCAAAATACATAAATCCAATCTGTCAGGGAAAAAAAGGATATATGTAAATAAATAAGTTGTTCAATTGTTCATTTTTGCTGTTAAAAAACTTCCACTCAGTGTCTTTTTTAAAGTGTAAGGATAAATTAAATAGAGTACATGAATGATAAACTAAGAGAAAGCATGAAAATATTTTATATAAAGCTTGTTTATGTAATTCCAGGAAAAACTTGTTGAATATTCAGAGGGAATTGCAAATTTAAAGCTTGCAATAAACAAAAAATCTTCATGGGAAGTAAGGAAGTTATCTCTAATGGTATGTGAAAATATATTTAAACAAAAGAAGTATTGTGTTACGTTGGATAACAGTAATGTTTGCCAAGAAAAAGTCGACACAAAATTGGTTTTAAGAACACAGAGATTTCCCTATTATTATATCTTTCAAGGTTATATACTCATAAGAAACAATTATCAAATCATTACCCTTGTACTATAAAACTAATTTTCTCTTTCAACACTCATGTGAACATACTTAGTTGATTGAAAGGGATGGAGAAAATCCATGCATAATTTTCTTTAATGGGTTGAGTCTAGTGAGAGTCTACCTTTCACAAAAAGTAATAAAGGCTGAAATGAAGGCACAAAAATTTCAAATTTTTAGTGCTGATCCATGCTGTGACTAACACCATACAATCACATTGAAGAGATCCCTCATAGTTTAATTGAAATGTTTTCTTATTTCAACTATTTCAGATAATTACTTATGAAAAAAACCTGGTTTTGTTACATGCTATTTGCATACTGCTTCCTCCTCCTTGCCCCAACTGACTTTCAAACCTCAACCTTTTTACAATTTTTTAATAGATAATAGATCCAGAAAAGAATCTAGTTTGAGAGGAAACATTTTTGTTCATCTATTTCAGTAGGATTAAGTAGATCTTAGTCATTTTAAGGAAACCACAATTAAATGAGGTGTATGCATAAAAGAACGGTGAAGTTCTGGAGCGTGCTGAACAAACAGAAGGAATATTTTCATGATGAGCAGCACAGCTCTGAGCTGTTTCTTGGAGCCTGCCTGGATGAACCCGCAGGTGGCACAGTGCTCCTCATGGGGTGAGCAGGGAGAGTTAAGTATTTCAGAGAGAGATTCAAAACTTATAATGTTAAACAGGAAATAAGTTAGAGGCCTAAAAAATGTTTCTTATGCCCCACCAAAAAAGAATGACCTTCATTTCTATTCTTTTTGCTAAGAAATGTTGATGTATTCACTGCAGGAATTGTTTCCCACACTCAGACACAGCCATTAGTAACCAATTAATCCCAGATTCTTTCATCTAAGTGAAAGTGCTGATTACTGAATCAGAGTCATAATGTCTTTGGTTCTTCTCTTTAGCTTAGCCAATCTTTAGGAATTCCATGACTAGGAGTAAATTTTTGTAGGAGGGCTCAGTGTGTCCAAAATAGTTTTTAGGTGTAGGCCTATGAGTGAGATACTCTCCAGAGAGTTAAAATAATATTTTGGTCATTTCTAAAAAGCCATCTGGCATCTAGTTGGGATTTAGTGTAGAAAGAGGGAATAACTTTATGGAAAAAGGAAGGAATTGCACAAGAGGAACATTTAACTTGCTGACTATATAAAAGTACTCAGCACGAAATTAGGTTTTTGTTGCTCTTCCCTGACTAAAGATGACAGTGCTAGGCCAACAAAATATTTGAATCGGTGTGACTTTATTGTACAGAAAACATAGCAACACAGAACACAAACTTAGGAACCAATTTGTTTATACAATAACTGAAAATTATTTTGGAGACAAATATTTTGCTCAATCTCTTAAGTAATTTTTGAAAATTATCATCATAATGATTTGTCCAAAGTCACATGAAATAGTTTTGTAAGCACAGGGAACAGAACATCCATAGATAAACCCTCTCCAAGGACCTTGCACCCCTTTCCTTTGCTCACTCCTTGCCTGATGCTGAGGTGAGATGTGGGCTTTGCTGAGCAACTTGCTGCCAGCTCTTGCCTCTCTCATATGTCTCCTCACAACTGTAGGTTTGCACAAACCATTATAGAGACTGATGAAAAAATACCATTCAGTTATTTGTTTACAGTGTACCCAAACAAATAGAATGGAATATTCTTCCAGTTTAAAGAAAAAAATATATTTAATGTAGATCAAGATTTCTTCCCTGCCTTACCACCCTTAAAAAAGATATTCAGGAACATTTCAAAAGGGAGCTATCAGAACACAATAATGCAAAAATTGCTCATTATTCAAATTTATTTTGAATTTTTCAAAAAATCATTTTAGAATTTTTAAGAGTATCCTCTTTTAGATTAATTTAAGTAATTTCAGTTGACCTGAGACTATTGTTCAGAAAAAAAGCAACTCTTCAGAAATATCTTTCTCAGCTATCTGCCAGCTGCATCCTCTTGAGGTTTCAAGCAGCTCCTTGTTTTCTGTCATTGGGAAGAAGGGGGAAATGAAAGGAAAAGAGATGACAGATTTGTCATAATTTCTTGTGTATAATTGATCATTGTCAAAAAAGTCTTGCTTAAAAAAAAAAATGAGGTTAATCCAGTGCCTGTTGAAATCTCTATCGTTTACTTTTGTCTTCTTTTCTCACTCTCTCAGGTGCCACTGCTGCTTTACTCACCACCACCTATAGTGCAAAGGCTGTGGCAGAAGTATTGGAATGAAATGAGTCTGTAACAGGAGAAACTGCAGTGCCAGGAGGCCACAATGAAAGGTGACAACAAAAGTAGCACTTCTACATATCTTATGCGCTGGCAAATATGATTCAATCTGAAATGATTCCTCTTAAATTATATTATACTTATCCTTTCATTAGCATCATTTAGAGGTCTGGTTGGGGCTTTCGGTAGTTTTTTTAGTTTGCTGTTGTTGTTTTAGGTTTCTGGGATTTTTAAATTTTTCTTTGTTTTGTTTTTGGTTTTACGGTTTTTTTAAATCGCAATTAAAATTGTTGGTTTTTTAATAACAATTTTCCATATAAAATCTTTATCTACTGGAAACATTTAGTGGGAAAACACTACACTACACTTTTTATCTAAGTGCAGTCTAGTCCTATCTTCTGAATGTTTTAATTCCAAACAGCTGGTGTTGTTTATTCTGACAAATGAAACACTTCAGACAGTTTCTCAATTGTTGTAATTAAAAACAGGAAACAGCAAGATAAATAAAGGAATCATGGGACCAATAAAGCATTTTTATTTTAATGACAATCTCAGAAGCCTAGATAGTAAAGTACTAGCTTATAAAGTGCGGGAAATCTCAACAAGCACACGGTGGTCTCTGATGGAACTCTTGAATAACGATCTGAAGAATCTGAATAAAAGTTGGGTGTTTTTCTAAAAGTGAGCTCTTTGTTTCTGACTATATTTCTGGGGAACTGTGGTAAATGAAGATCATAGAACCATCAAAAGCTTGAGTTGGAAGGGACCCTAAATATAATCTCTTTCAAACCCCACTGCCATAGGTAAGGTAACTTTCACTAGACCAGGTTGCTAATAGTTGTTAAAGATGCTGCAAGAAGGCGTGAGGGGTGGAAAATGATACAGGAATCATAACTGAAAGAGAAGATAGGTAACAAAACCTGATATTAATGTAGGGAGAGGTAGCTCCAGTGATAGTGGATATCAAATACCCGCTCATTTTGTATGAGGTGTGTGGAGTTAATGCTTGCGAGGGGAAATAGAAAGCTGAAGCTACATTGAGTCACATTGTGCTCTCCTTGAAAACCAAGGAGTCTACCAGATCAAACAGCCTCCTCTAGTGTTGAATGCAACAAATATAGATTTGATAATGGGCTGTGACAGAGGGCAGGACAAGGACACAGAACCCACCACACAATCCAGTCCAGTATTATGGCTGAGGGACTGTTTCTTTTGATAGTTTCTCTTTATGGNATCTTAGTGAGATGATAATGGGCTGTGAGAGAGGGCAGGACAAGGACACAGAACCCACCACACAATCCAGTCCAGTATTATGGTTGAGGGACTGTTTCTTTTAATCTTATGGCACATCCTCTAACATCCATAGTTTTCTCTCTGGTCGCTACCTCTTTATGCTTTACTCTCCCTATCCCTGTGACTCAGCCAGAAGAACTGAAAGTGTCATGTCAGAATTGGCCTGTTAAAGAATATGATGGATAGTATGAATATTTGTGTAACTCTTAAGATAGGTTTGTACATTTCTGTTCTCCCTTACTGTTCTGGTGCAACCTGCTTTATTGGGTCAACTCTTCTTTATTCTTTGGGCATAATTTTTTAAGTCTTAAAACTCTTATAATTATAAGAGATACATATTTGACAATATTTACGGGTTGTGACTTGACTGCCAAAGTGTTTGACTTGTGAGGGTCAATAATTTTTCTGTGCATTGCAGAAGCACCTTGGCAACTTAAAAATGTATAAAACTGTGAAGCATTTGTATTACTGATACTGATGACCTTCAGATGAACTAACAGGATACTTATATTTTTACAAAGAGAAGTGTAACAATAAAGGCATTCTTCAGAATGTAATACATATTTAATATTTTTCTCCAGGATTGGTATTTTCTTTTAATTTCTTTAAGAACAGTCAAATAATGTCAAATTCTTTAAAAACCATCTTAGTAACCTCAGCAAGATTTTTAGTGAGGACTTTAAACATTGTGAAGGAAATGCATCTTAAAAAAGCTAGCAGAAATACCATTGTAATCAAAACAGTTACTTCATAAGCTCTCAGCTTGTGGGTTTAAAATATAAATACGCTTACTGTTGAAATTATCTTTTACAAAGCAGGCAGATCAAAGGCTGTCCAGTGCCTTTGTGGGTGTGCTGGTGAGCAAAAAGCAGTTCAGAAGGGAGAACAGATGAGAAGCTTGGCAAAAAACCCTGTAAAAAAAAAGTAGTGCTGAGATAAGAGACTGAAGCTAAAAGGTAGGACTGAAGGTAGGCTAAGGTAGGAAATGGCAGGGAAGGAGAGGATTATTTAAGAGGGAGCATCAGTCTGCAGAAAGTGGAATCCTGAATGGGGGATTTGGGGTGCATGACATGAGAATGTCCAAAGCACAAATGATGAAGAATACACGTAGTGAAGCTGACTGAGGAGGGGACACTGATTTTGTATTGTGGGTTGTGTAGATATTCAAAAGTAGATTCTCTAGATGAGAGAGAACTTCCCAAGGAACATACTTTCTGGCAAGACTTTGTAAAATTAAAAGGCAGAAGTTTGAGAATGCCCCTAACGGTGTGTCAAACAAGGCACTAATAAACATAAAATGCATGTTAATTACTCATTTGTTGGCTGCATTATTCATACCTGCTTCATTTCATGAAACTGCCAACATGGAATCATTCCTTTGAATAGAGCTGTGTTGTACACTAGAGGTTCTGAGCCACTTCGACTGTGCAAGGTCTGATCTTACGCAATTTCATGAAAAAGGGTGTCACTCTTGCTGCTCTGACAATATCTTAAACTCTTTCACCTTCATCATTCAAAGAAACTGTTTTCTTGAACTTTCTGTTGGAAGCTGTCATATAAATATTATTGGGTCACATCAAACATCTATTGCTGTCCTCCTAGATGTGGTAGTAATGTGTGGAAGAAGAACTCTCTGAAGAACCTTGAGTGTGTTGAGAGATTTATAAAGCTATTTATATCAGGTGTGTGATTGAGTGAAAGCTTCATTACAGCAATGCTTGAAACCATATTCTTCCCCATTTTTAAATGACTACCATAGATATAAAGAAATAAATATACAAACTATTATCAAATATTTGTAAGAAAAAATTCCACAACTTTTAGATATACAAAAGCTAGGGTATACATTTAGACAAAATTCTTTCCTCTATTACATGGATGCAGATCCAATGACTTTGCTGCTCTGTTCTCAAAGTAAACTAGGCTATTCTTGCTTGTCAAAAATGCTCTTTCAGGAGTGAGAAATTCACAGGTAATTTGGGAAATGCAAAAAAAAAAATAAAAATTAACAATGTACTTTCTTCAGAAGCTTTTGTTACGCATTATCTGTAGCAGTAAACTGAGAATTCTCTGCTTTCTTATCCTGTAATTCATAGCATTCTATGAGTTTCTATTGAAGTGATAAGAACACTCATAAGTATGTATGTTTCTGCTTCTGATCATCTTTAGATAATCAGAGTTTTATTGTTCCTTGGTATTTTTTCCCCCTGTGGGTGCTTTATCAGTTATTGGATTTGTTTATTAATTTTTAATAGGTTTTGAATTTTAAAGAATTAATTCCATAGGCAAAAAAAGTGCATCACTGCCAAGGATGTAAATGTTACAAAAAGGAGAAACATTGATCCTGCTGTTAGGAGGAAAATTAGTACCAAATATAGAGACAGGAAGAACTGATAAAATGCAGTCGTTTTACCTGACAGATCAGTGATATTTTCAATACCTTCTAATAAAATATTTTTTGATTTGATAATAATCTACAGATGATGGCTAAAAAGAGCACTTTAAACTCTCTATGGAACAGCTGATTGAGCAATGTTATGTTATAAAGCAAAGTCCTCTGGCATTTAAGTCCTGAACATCTTTTCAATTTGATTCATTTTCATTCCTAAACAATTCAGTTCACAAAGCTTTAAACATTTTTGAGGATAGAAAATTAATTACTCAAGAATTTCAGAGTAATTCTAAAAAGTTTATTTAGTCACTGTGCATGGGCATGAGGGTTCTGAAAAATTGGAACTACAAGCAAAAAAGCTCTACTCTTCTAACAACTCTTCTTACTTGATGTGGGAATCTTTCTTTTAAACCTTGTCCTCTCCCTGTCATGGAATTGTTCTCCACTCTTGACAGTCTGGAGAAGCAAGGACTGAATGATTTAATTTTGCAGGTGCAGTTAACGTGCAGGTAAATTCCTCTGAGGATGTGACACAGAACTCAGTGATAGCAGGAAAAAAAAATTATTTCATAACTTTTCAGGTGTATCAATCTGATGCTGTGCATATGTTTAATGAATGCGCAAAATTAAAAGAGATGGTACAGAGAAATTAGAGTATTTTTATCATCAAAAATACCAAATTGGAACTCACAGTTTCATACTCTCATGCAAAAAATATGAGACATGTGTGTTTTAATATTTTGATCATTATTACACAGGATGGAATGGAGGACAAGAAATTATTCACCTTGATTCTTCCTCATATCTTCTAGGCTCATCTTGAGTGGCATTGCTCTTTGCAGCCTTTAAGGCTTTTGACAAAGGCATGGGGTCATGCTGAGCAGTATCACACTGAGATTGCCCCACAGCTCTGCTGTGGATTTAGCTCTTGTGTAGCTTATCTTCAACACTCGGCTCGATGCCTTGCTGTTATCCATGGGTGGCCGCTTCCAGTCTCTTGACAAGTTGCACTTTCATCACTTGTCTAAACCCTGCTGTAATTTCTTCTGCTATTTTAGACATACTCACACACCGGCTCATTCATGCTCCATGCAAACTTGCATGTAGACAATGCTGTATATTTCCTTTACAGATCTTTAACGAAAGCTTCAACTTGGAGAATGAAAGATAAGGGAGAAAAATTAACCACATTTTAGTGGTCAACAGCTGTCCCTGCATTATTTATGCTTAATGTTGAGGTCACAAGTTAATGGAAAGAAGTTAATCAATGTCTTTACAGATGCTAGAACCACTCCTGTGAAATATCACTTTTAGTTTTGTTTTACAATTGCCAGACTGAAACTCAGAGACTGCAATTTTCTCTTCATTTCTCTACATTACTGAACTCTTCTCTTCATCTCTTGACCACTAAGAAAGGGAAAGGACTTTTTAAAACAATACAATTTGCATTGTTGTTCTTCTCAAACAGAGCACAAGAGGATGTCAGGTCAAAATGTCCAAGGAAGGAGGAATAAGTTAATGACATGGAATCTGTTTTTAAGGCATTAGATTATTTAACTCAGACTGTATGTTTCAGTATTAAAAATGGTTACTATATCTAATACAAAAGTGCATAATATGTTTGACAATCTCCAGGTGCTTTTAATAAGATTTGTTACTCATATTAAAACTAGAAATGGCCTTGTCTTCTTAAGGATACTCCTAATTCAGTTTAACTCCGTACCTTTTTCTGAGGGGAAGGCTTTAGCTATCAAAAATTAATTGGACCCTAACCAGAAAACAGATATTTCCTTGATTTATTCTGTATATGAGCTTAATAAATTCAAGTAGGAAGAAATCTTCCAGTTAATATTTAAAATTTCTTTTAGATTATATAAACAGCAGATGACATTTTGTTTAGATGCCTATTGTGCATCCACCCATGACATAAAGAGAGTATAAATTTTAGGCTGCAGAAATCTAAAGAATGTAAACTGAAATGTAAGCAATGGAAAATAGAAATTAAAATAATAATTTTAGAGATGTCTATTTGTCTTGGATTTTTGAAACCTTCATACGTGGTAATAAACTTATCATATACTGTAATATTTAGAGAGAAATCACATGAGAATCTTGATTTTATTTTGAAATTTAAATGTGTATTTTCACAAGGATTTTAAACTGAAAACATTTTTATGCGAATGTCAGGTATCTCTAATGGGAATAAAATCACCTTAGAAAATGTACATAAAAACACCCTAGACTGAACTTTAGTTGTTAAAATGTTTGAATTTCATTTAAAAAAATACAACCAAACATGATTAAGTGTCATTTATGTTTCCCCAAAGCTCTTGTAGATAGGAAAATTAATTTTCTTCCTGATGTTCAAAAGCATGCATTTCTCTTCAGCAGTGTGTATCATGGCAGATGCTATTATCTACTTCAAATAGAGCTGTACATGAAAGGTCTTTGTTGGATAATAATGCTTGTAATGCAAAATTTTGCACACTTCATGAATTTCACAGTGCATTTAACCCCCCCCAAAAATATAGATTGTATTTCTTTGTTTTGTACAATTTTGACAGGTGGATTAGTGCTATAATTTTGAATTGGCGGGTGTTCAATCCCTGAAATAGTATCATACAATATCTGAAACAATTTCGAAATTGTGTAATTTTTTTCACCTCCACAAGTTTAAACTTCCTTCTCTTCCAATATCAAGAACCCAAAATCTACTCCTTGGTAAAGAGTTTGTGCTTCAGAAAGGGAGAACTTGGAATTTCTTATTTTAGATGCTAGACAGTACAGCATCTATTTTTGGCCTCCCATTGTTGGCTTTCTCTAACATCTTAACATTTTTTTTTGGTAGGAAATAACACTATGTGAAATACATGCAATGATACAAAAATCATTACTATTATAATTTATTTTTTCACATTTAAAAAAAAAATTCCTTAGTTATGCATATAAGACCTAACTACTGCCAGTAAAAGGTCTGAGGTATAATATATCATATTTTGGAATAATGTTAGGATGTGTAATTCCAAATAGTTCAGCACTTAGGATTTTCTTCTTCCTCAACATGTTGCTATTGCAGACTTCTCTGAAGAGTAGAATTTTAGTATTACTATTTTTTGTACTTAATAGCTTAAAAAGCACCGTTTGTGTCAGAGGAGTCAAGAGACAAAAGGAGATCACACAGGTAATCAGAATTTATCGGAATTGATCATCAAAAGCACAATGCAAGCAATATACAGCCCTGGAATCCTTCTCACAGGACATCTGACAAATACTTCACGATAGCCAATATGTGGATGAAAAAGTCAAGCTTTGTTTATTCACAGCCTTGTATCACCTATTCAAAATTGACTGAGACGTTCTCAGGGTGGAGGTGTTATGAAGTTCTGAAGAGGCTGGACATCTTCTGTTACTCATTCCAGCACCCCTGTGAGGGAACAGGAGACAGGAATTCTGCACCCATGTCCCTAATTTGACCTTATTATTGTGAAAGCCTGAAATATAAAGATAAGAATAAACTTAGATAAATCAATAGAGAAGAACTTTACCTATGCATTCTTTCCAGTCTCCTGTCAATTCTCAAAAGCTTTTTGATAGGGAGGAAAGGTGTATAGAAAGAAGACTTTCTGATGAGCAAAGTACAGAAAAGTGGACAATCTTCAAAGGTTGTTGTCATCTGTTTAAAATGCTGTCTTGACAAAAGCTTTAATTTATAACTAACTTTGAAAGGGTGTGAACAGCTTGTATCCAAACCAGCTCATCAAATTTTTATTGACCTGTAATGGGAAGGGGTCAACTTTTATAACTTTTTCATGGAAGATAAAAAATTATATAATCATTTGTACTAAAATATTTTGTTTCCAGTTCAATTGATTTTAAATTAACATCTAATTACCTGAAGAGTAATGAAACAAATTAATTCAAATGATAAAGCAGTAACTTCCAATTAGTTGTAGAAAAATTATTCTAAGAGACGGTAGAGGGACAGAGTCCTTTGGTGAATGATTTATGAATAATATTTTGTAGCTACTAAGATTTGGACAGCATTCCTGTAATTGCATGGTTTATCCTCATCCTGTGTAATTTACTTCTTTTTAGTGATAAAACAGAAAGTGGCTGACTAGGATATGCCTTGTCCACAGTACACATCCATCTACAATCATCTATAGAAATTGGGTAGGCATCATTTATTCTGAGGTGTGTCAGGTGTGAGAGATTGAAATGTTAAAGGTCAAAAAATTGACCATTTACAAAAGCAGAAGGTGTTTTGATGGGGTCAGGTTTGCACACCCCAGCCCAAGGGGAGGAGGAGAGCTTTGGTGTGTGATGATGAGACCTCTGATCTGCATAAGATTGGCCCAGGTGAGGAGAGGATGCACACCCGCCACCAGAGGATGACCAGGCCAAACCAGATTTTGTTTAACAACAAACTGGTATTTTAGCTAGATAAGGGAAAGTAAGAAGAGGATGCTGCAGAGGTAATGTTTTTTTTATCATGCCAATGTCTTCCCTTACACAACTGCCTCAGATGTAAAAGTCCTCCCTCCAGGGGAAGGATCAGGACATTCACATTCACACGTAGGTCTGAAGGTATTCATCCCTTCTGATGGGACATAGCTGGCTACACTGCCATGAGAGGAGGCCACCGTGTCTTAAAAGGATTAATAACCCATCAAAGACCCCTAAGTGCCTCAGATTAATTTCTAGAGCCTTCCACCACAGGACTGTGGATGGTGCACGGTGTTACATCAGACACTATAAAACTTCCCCCACTATTGGAGTTTGCTGGATGTTCCCACCTGAACCCGAGCATGTATAATCCATCGAACTCTGTGTTTCATTGTCCTCCCCCAGCCCTGGTGGATCAAGATTGCAACCATCACCTCAACCAACAGACACTGAAATTGCAACACTCAAGTCTCGCCCCTGGATCTTTGGATGGTGATATCTTTCCTCTCCACTATATGCTCTTGTCCTTTCTTTCTCTTTCTTAAGATGTATTTTCTTAAACAATATTTTATACTTTTATCTTGCTATATCTGTTTAGGTAATAACCAAAATCACTACATACCTCCTTTCTATTGCAACCAAATTGTTCTGAAATGAACCTGCCATATATAAATAAAAACCATTCGTTCAGTGTTGTTTCACTCTAATACACCCCAAGGGATCTATTAACAAGAACTTCAGTTACCTTCACCTTCAGAAGCAGGTCATATTTTCAGAATGTTATCCTTTCTTATAAATCACAGGGAATAAAAGAATGTTCTAATCTAGCATTTACACTGTATATATTTGATGTGGATTTTTTATATTAGTTAGAGGGAAAGGAGAGTACTGAGATAAGAACAGAATTCACTGCGGGTTGAGCTGAACTACAACGAACCTGGTAAGCACAGACATCCTTTAGATCAAAAGAGTGCCAAAAGGTGAATTTTTTAAAAAGGCTTATATAAATTAAAACCCTCAGATTTAGAATCAAAGAATATTTTGTTCCTCTATTAATTTAGATCTAATCTTTCCAAATGTCATCTGCAGCTACTAATATTTTAAATTTCACTTCAAAAAACAGTTTAGTGGTTCAGTTCTTGAAGTTTTATGGAAAGAGTAGAAGAGCCTAGAGATGGTCAGAATATGTTATCACTTTTGTAGTCTAAACCTGCTTCACAAAGCTACCTACCCTTATTTTATCTTCTGGATATGAATCCCTGTATCAATTTGCTCAGCCTGTTTCATAAATACCATCCATTGCTTCTTAATATTCTACTTCTAGATGTGTTGAATGTGCAGTGTTTGTGGAAGTTGCAGATATATTTTCTTTCTTATTCCTTTGTTGTTCATTGGTCACAAGCAGGACATTGTCATTTCATGGAAGGCTTTTGGCATCTGTATGTTTACCATAAACCAACTTAAAGTTCCACAGACTTTATGTGACTTTCTAGAATAGTATGTTTACTTGGGAATTTTCAACTTTATTATATTCCCACTTTTAACATAAACAGTGACATATACATGTAATCAGCAGTTTAATCTTCCTATTGGGCAGTATCTATGTAACACATTTTAAATAGCGTGAAGATTGGTGCTAAAAAGCAGTCCAGATTTGACACCTTAGCTAATATAGCACCTTTTTATATAGTTCAGTTACCTTTCTTTTCCTCCTCCACAACACAGCTGTATTATAGATACCCCAACACAAAGAAATCACTTTAAAATAATGGTCTTGAAATTGAATTAATATTTTGATTTTTATAATAGAACTCCTTATTATAGTTAATACACCAGAATTTAGTGTGTCAATATATATTTTTGTCTACTGTATTCTAACAGACACACGTTTTGGAAAGTGAAGATAATATCTCTGTCCATGAGATACAAATAAATTAGTATGAACCTTGGATCATGTTTCACAATTTTATTGACAACCACATACGGGAAAATCATACAACAACTTTTGCTGTATATTTTCACTGTCTTTTTTGAATATACTGCTCCATTATCTTCACAGCATTTGGCTTATGCCACCAGCTTACTGAGACAAAAATCTTCTAGAGTGGTATTGCATCTTACAGACAGTATTTTTAACTAAAGTTGCCTTAGCATTTATGAAAGAATCATAGTCTTCAAAGTTTTAACGTTTTATGACATTCATGTTAAAATAGAATTTTGACAATATAAACACCACAGGATGAATCCCAGGCAAGAAGTTGTCTTGAGGTCAGTAAGATTGCTGAAAAATACAAATCAATAACTTAGGAAGAAGATTTGTTTGTGGAGAGTCTATGGCTCCTGCAAAACCCCACTGTTGGTAGTAATTCCAACACTGGTTGAAATATAGTAAAGCAAAAGAAAACCAAGTCTTGTTGAGGATTATTCACTAGAAAAATGAATTTGTTCACTATTTGGTAAAATACTCAAGGTTTGTTGTTTGCTTGCTTCCAAAAGAAAAGATGGAGAGAAAATTGCAAATACTAGAGTGTCTTCATGAAAAAAAACAAAGCATCAACTCAGTACAATAAGTAGAATAGAAATGAGAAAAGAATCCTGACTGAATTTCTACTGTTTTACTAGCTTCCAAAATGCTACCTAAAAAGATCTGATCAGGATAGCATCAGTAAATACAGTAAAAACATTGCTGAGGCACATTTTTGAAGTCAAAAGTATCTTAGTTTAGAGATTTATTCAGAACAAGAATAGAAACAGCAAGTTTTCAACATTGTTGTACACCTAGACTCCCATATATAAAGGATCACTTTACAGTCACTCAAGAAAATGCAACATTGTTGTAACCGTGACTCTGCCACCTTTGGTACATTATTGCTCTTGGACATGTATTATATTGAGTTCCTGCCATCAGCATAATTTTTACTTTTTTCTCAGAAATCTAACAATAGCCTGGCAGAAAGAATAAGCAGAAGGTTCCCAAAAGCCAATTTCCATGAAACTGAAATGTTGTGTACTGAATAAAACATTTTTTGTTTTTTTCTTTTTGGTGCTGCCATCAAGAAACTAATTCACCATCTCCCATGTTTCTGCAACTCTTTAACTTTTCCTGAAGATAAAGGACAAAGAGCCTTCCACAACATAGGTAACAGTAAAGATGAACCATTTTGGCCATTATCTTTAAATCACTGTATCCCTGCAGTGACATAATTTCTTTATTTTTCTTAAATTTTACATAGAGCTCATTCTGCACATCTGCCTTGAAGTCAGAGCAGCAGAGGAGGAATTTTGTATGAAGTGGCAATCCTCTTCCCTTTGCAAGCACATGGAGCTGCATAAGTTCAGTAGATGTTGAACAGGGACCTACTGAATGGATCAGATTTAAGTCATATATTCCCAAGCATGGGAAGCCTTCCAGACTTCTGTGTGAGTATTTGCCTTATTAACAACAAAGCAGAAACTGCACTTTTACTCTGTGTTTGCCTGAAGATGTAATGTTTTGCACATGAACCATAACAGATTATAAATTTAAAGCTTAGAATATAATTGTAACTGAATGTTTTCAGAGCTTTATTAAATCTCTACCTTTTTTTTAATGTGAAAGAAAAAGAAATTATTTAATTTCCCAGGCTGTTGTACCATATTTTTGATCTGACACATTCAGTTGTACCAGTAATATTATGTTCTGCCATGTCAATAGAGTAATGAAACATGACTGAATTAACCAGACACAGCAATGAAACAGGCTGCAATATGTAACAAGGACGAACTTTCTGAACAAAAGGAGGGGGGGAAAAAAAGCCCAATTCTTTTGTAATAACACAGTTTCTTACCTGAGCATCAGTTACAATAAATTTTAAAAAATTCTTCACTTCAAAAATATGTTAGATACTGGAGTCATGGGAATTTTTCATGCTTGACCTGGACTTGCAACTGTTATCACTGTGCTACATCATGCTGTAGGCCCTTTCTAATTTGACAAGGTAGTTTTCAAAAGCTTTTAGTATTTTATAAATACTAAACAGTACAATATTACTCTGAATTAAGCATACACACATAGGTATAAGTATGTATACACACACAAAAAACCAGCAGGGTATGTAAAGTTTAAATGTATCCCTAGGGTCAAGCCTACATTCCTCCTTACAAGTAGCACAGTTAATCCACAGAATGTTCTAAAATTTCAGAATTTTAGAACAGAACAGAAATTTCAGTCATACTGACAAAGTGTATTTTCATACTTGTAGCTTATTCTGTATCTGAAGAGCAATTTTATTTTACCAACAGCAACATAAGTTTGCCATGAGTGTTCTCTGACACACTGTAGTAATTTCCCACATGAGGAAATGTTCCTCATTTTAATTAGAACTTCTGTGCCTGAAGTCTTTGCTTGTCTAGAACATATTACACGAAGATGGAAATCACCTGTGGTTGAACACTGTGGTTTAACCAGCTTTGACTGTTTAAAACATATGAATATATATAACATTTTAAAAAGTACTCTGCCCTCAGAATGAGATACCCCAAGTCCCTGTGACACAAGGATATTTATTAGTTGATATTTACTAGCTCAGACTTAACATTCTGCTGCCTTTTCTTCACCACCAGTGAAAGGTAAGGATGTGTATTTATGCTTAGAATATGAATACAATATGGATAACTTTCTTCCCATATCCCATACAGTAAACATTCTCATGAAATGATAATTCTTCCATTTGATTGAGTATGTCAACTAACTAAGGTCCTTGAGCCTTGTCAATAAGAGGCATATGGAACACTGGAGCATCCAGAAGCCAGTGATTAAAAAGTTGGTTGTAACTTCTTATTGGTGGAAAGATGCTGAACAGTACTGAGAAAATATGTATTTGATATAGCAGGGACAAATTAGAGACCAAATAAATAACTCCTCTGCATGTATTCAGTGATTTCTTATAAAATAATATGTTTACACTCTGTGTCTTTATTTTCATCTTGAAGAGGCACTATAGACACAGTATGTTCTGATCCCATATATGGGGTATGCTAACATTCAGGTTGGGAAAAAAAATGAATCTTTGTCATTTACAAGGGCTGATATTGAGACTGATGCTTAATATCCTCATGCTAGCCTGTAAAATGGAATGAAGTGCAATACCATATTCAGATGGTATCAAGCTGAGAGAAACTGGCAGAGATATTATGAAATTTAAAAAAGCTGAGTGCAACTTCCTGCAAAAACTGGGGACATACTGTCTAGCAAACAGTTTAACAAAAAGGGTTTGAGATGTCCCAGTGGCCAAATAAAACCTTATTCAGGAGTGTGTCCTGTCCTGACAGACATGACAATATAAGCTCTATGAGAAAGGATGTAGCCAATAGGCCTGAATCATTCTTCTTTATTTGACACTAAGAATGCAGCATCCAAAGTATCATTCCCACTTTGGTCTCACCAGTAGTCAAAAAATATTAGAATAAAGGAATTAGTCAGTGAAGTCACCGAGCTGTTTAGGAGTCTGGAACACAAGATATTCAAGGAAAAGGAAGGAAAAACTAAGGGATTTGATTTTGTCAGTATGGAAAAGAGAAAATAAAAGGAAGCTGGTTGCAAACATTCAGGAGCAAAGTGCAGAAAAGGTAGATCCAGATTCTTCTCAGAGGTGCCCCATAAAGATATTACAGGCTATGAACATGAGCTATGACAAAGCAAATTACTAATTGATTTAGGAAAAAATATGATATTGTGAGTAATCAAAGACTGCAACAAATTGTGAAGACAGGTCAGAGATATTCTGTACTTCACTGTGTTCTAAATTTGAAACCAAATATAGATTGGAGGTTGTCCATGCTCTGAGTGGGAGTTGACTCCCAGGAGTTACATTAGCAGGCTCCATTATAGGCTTTTGCCTTGTCTTAGATGTTCTGTTGAAAAGAAAATCTTGATTTTTTAAATACAATTATTTTTTTTTTCTATTGCAGGGAGTTAAACCATTGTACTCATGATAAAATTCTCTTTATACTTTTAATGTTTTGCACAATGAGATGTAAAGGACCAAATAAACTCTTCCATCCTTTCTTTGCTAGGTTGATATCTCTTTGTGATATTCTACTGCCAGTTACAACTCTCTGGCTACAATTATCCACTAAAATGAGCAGGCAACATTGTGGAAGACATTTGTTCTGAATACACTTTTATTTTGCCTTCTTCTTTGTATTTTCATGGCAGGATAAAAAAATAAAGAGAGATGCAGTCTCACTGTCTCTTTTCCCAATTTGCACATTATTTTCCAGGGATCCTCTACTTTTATATTACAACATTTTCATGATTGAAAGGATCTAAATCCAGTTGCATTGAATAAACCATCCCATGTTCTTTCTCTAATCTCTGAATTTTTTTATGTCAGTGAAAAACTGAAATACAAAAATACACAAGGAAATTTCTTCTGTAAAGTAGATTTTATCTGATGAAAATTTAAAAAAAGCTAAGGGCCTCACTTCTCTAAGTGCATTTAAATAGTAAATATTTTTCTTTTTTACACCTTTTCCCTTAATTTATCGTTAGGCTAGAAAATGGTTCAGACTGAAATCAGAGAAAGTGACATCCAAAAGTAGAGTCAAACATCAATAGTTTTTTGCTTGTATATTCGTTTGCATTTGGAGAGTACTTCCATATATTCTGTTTTCAAAAGACATCCATTTTCTTATCAAAGCTTGAAATATGAATTGTAAATCCAGAATCTTTAGTGTTATGACATGGTTATTCCATTGTTTTGTGGGTTTTTGGTTTGGTTGGTTTTTGTTTCTAGTTTGCTTGGTTTGGGGTTTGGGTGAGGGTGTTTTTTGAATCATAGAATGGGTTGGGCTGGAAGGGACATTAAGAATCATCCAATTCTAACCACCCCGCATTGGGCAAGGACACCTTTCCCTAGGCCAGGTTGCTTAAAGCCCCACCTAACCTTGCCAAAATTTCATGCAGGATACAGAGGTGGTACAGACACATACCAGGAATTTATGCTTAAGAAGGTGGTGAAGAACAGATCACTCTCCTGTGTTTTGAGGAAAAGAGGAGTGCCTGCTGTGAATTTAAGTGTAAAATCAAGACCCGAGTGAAAGCACAGTGTAATGGCCTTTGATATGTTCTGGCCTGAATACCACTGGTTGTAGGCTGCTGCTATGAATCCCAGTCAGTACACAGATGGGCCACCTGCAAGTTTCTCTTTAATCATGGAATTCAGGGTGCTCTGTGATCTGTTTGTGTGGTTTCATAGACCATCGACATTGCACGAATTGATCATAGTCTTTTAAAATAAAATATTTTATTTTCTATTTTTCCTGCTAGGATTTTCTATTTTACTACTTGGTGAAATTGTGAATTTCTGCAACTGGAAAAAAGCGACAGGATGCTAACTACCTTTCCTGTCTATTCACAAAAAAATAATGAGAATATAATTTACTTCATAATTCACACAACTTTTCAAAACCTTTTCAGACTTTAGGCAGGGCTTAACAGTGAAGTTCCTTCCTCCTGTAAAATTCTCACATTGATCATTACTTTCTGCCTACCCAAATTTCCTATTCACTTTCAAATGTATGAGTCACTGTTGGGCTGAGTATATATTTTATTTTGAGTGCTAGTATTCCATCAAAATGTTATGAACAGAACTGCATATCCTTCACTTTCTGCCTTATGTTTTCAGTGCTCTGTTCTTGTGCCCTGGTGAGTAATGTGTAGTATGGTGTAAATGTAAGCTTTTGATCAGTGAAAACAAGTTCTGAAACCTGAAAGCATCTAAAAGTAACTAATTGTTTTAGAGGAACAGGAACATAATATTTAACTTGGGTATACGTTGAAAAGCGTTAAGTGTGCAGAGTGCAGAAAGGTATAAAAGGATGGTGGGTTTGTCACTGAACTGTAATTAAAGACTGTTCTGGTCATATGAAAATGCTCATGACACAAATGGCTGGGTAGATACAAAGTCTACAGAGACTTTGTTACTAGGCTTTTCATCTTTATAGGTATCGGGAATTCAAAAATATTCCTTTTTGGAGAAAAAGTGCTTAGTGCTTTGTACTTTGTTGCAATTCTTTGCAACAGAAAACAGAAAAAAGTCTTGCACTTGATATGACTCAGAATATTTGTATGAAAAGAAAATCTACAAAGTGAATATGAAACAATGTTTTAATTTTAAATAAAAGCCTGATTCTGATCTTCATAGCCTTTCTTTTTCATCCTTTATGATGGACACATAACTGTGCCAAAACCAACCAACCAAAACAACCCTCAAAATCCAAACAAACAAACAACAAAAAACCCACAACAAATAAAAACAATATCCATTTTAAAGTTTAAGAGGTTTTGAGTTGCATAGAGATTCCTTTCTAAGCTTTCATATCAGTATCTTAGTGAGCCACAAAGTTAGAGAGAATCAAAAGCCTACCTACTCCTAAGCTGCTGCCATCTCTATGAGTGCATCCTACATTTCATTCTCTTGATGTGTCGCGGGCACTATTGCAGTCATCTGCCATGTGTGATGCATCAAGCACCATGCTGCAGAAATGAAGTGCAGAGTGGCTGGCACTGGGTAGCAGAGGGAGGAATACAGCATCCAGCCACTCCCTTTGAGGCTCGTATTGAATGATACAAAAGTCCAGCAGCCTGACCTACCAAACCATTAGTGGCTGAGAGATCATCATCTGGGAGATTCCGGCTCGTGTTCCTGCTTGCCTTTTGCGGGCACTGTCAATTACTGTGAAACTCATGGGTTGCAGCAGGTCAAGTGCACGCATGAAAGGGAGCAAGAGGACATGAAAGCACATGGCACTTCACCTCCACAGAGGTGGGGATGTGACAGACAACCAGGCTGTACTCCTGGCATGATTATGGTACATTTTTTTAATAAAACAAGACTTTATAAATTTGATACTTGCAGATTTAATTATGGCTGCTTGTAGTTTTGACTTTTCTGTTCTTTTCCAGCTGATAATAAGCAACTAGCTTTTCTGTATATATTTTTATCTTGCAGAAGCTTATGAAAAGAACAGCAGCAGCTATATTACTTTTTTATTTAAGGACTTGATTAGAAAGGATGGTATCTATGGTTTTGTGCATTCTCTTACTCTAGTGACCATGTGTTGCTACCACGCTTGAATGCTTTTGTTCACAATGATCCATACTGATTTTGTGGGGTTCTATTCTGTGAGTTCTATTAATATAAAATAGACATTTTTTAAATATAGTTTACAGGAGATATGTAAACTTCATTTTTGTCTTGAAAGCCTTGTTTATTTTATTTTCCATAGAAGTACAAACTAAATCATTCAAGCAGAAAATATGAATCTGCCCTTTTGTGTCTGATGAAGAATCAAAAGATAATTAAGATGAGCACTTAAAATATGTATACTTTCAGAATTCTATTTATTTATTTATTGAGAAATCTGTTCTAAATAGTTTTAGAACTGTTTTATCTCTATTTTCCACTTTTTTTTTTTTTCCCCTCAGATAGGTAATATCTAATATCTAATAGGTTTATCAGACTCTTCCTCCCTTCCACTCTTCCTTGTATGTCCTTGTATTGAGATTTTATATACAAGATAGCAAAAAGACAAGTAGTCAGGCACTGGTGCTGATGAATGACAGTGACTTAGGACCTGGTTCCACTTCTTCACACATTTTAACACAGCATTTATTCACATAAGCAATGACTCTGGTATCAGAAAGAAGGCAGACTCTGCCAGAGTCTTCACTGCTTTCAAAATATGAAGTTCACTCTTTCTGAAAAGCAAAACATCACTAGTTAATTTAATTAGCAGTGCAAAACCAGGTTCATTTAAATTATTCATTGGGAAAAAAAAAAAAAAAAAAGAAAAAAAAAAGAAGTTTTTTCTACCTGAAAAGGTAGAGGACCAGAAAGGGTTGTCTGATATTTATGACAGTGACATTGGTGTTAGAACTCCTCTCATTTGGGAGTGTTTTTATTTAAGACTCCTTGTGAGCCACATGTAACGTCCCCGACAATGTCCTAGAAGTAGAATAAAAACCATAAATACCCAAGTTGCTATAATAGTCAGAGGAAGAAAAGGATAAAATTAAGAAGAGTAGAACACACACAAGATAATTAATTTTTTAAAAAATTATTTGCTCTCATTTTTAAGATATTGACAAGTACTTGTCTTCTATTATCCTCACGCCTCGTGAACATCTAGGAGTAAAATAACGGGGAGGTGATGAGCTGTGATGGCATATATAAGTGCATAATTTCGTTTAACTTCATGTGTCACACTGTGTCAAACTCAGCCTCTATCTGACACTAGGGGATTGGAAATACAGAACATGCTCTTGTGGAGTTACTCTTTCCTTTCTAAGCAGCTAGTGAGTTTTAAATATCTGGTACCATGCCATGTGCCTACATTTATCCTAAGTACTTCAGCGCTCAAGATGGAGAGTTTGTTCTAAATCAAAAACTCTGTAGGATGCTTCAAAGACTATTCTTCTCTTTACTTTCCCACCCTAAATTACATCAACATGCATTTAAAAAGTTTGCTAAAATTATTTTAAAGTGACAGATAGATGTTACTAGAAAATAGATTCATCCAGAAAGTGACACAAGATGATTATTTTCCCATCAGAAAAAAAAAACAAACCAAAAAACAAACAAAAAAAACCCCAAAACAAAACAAACAAAAAACCAAAACAACAACAAAAAACAACAAAACAAAACAAAAACCCAAGGTGACAATTTTAAATGCCTGACTCACCTACCTGACTTAAGAATCAGTCACCTCTAACAATCAGGGTTGAGAAATGCTGGGATGAAATCACCTTTTGGAGCTGACTGGGTGTCCTTTACCTATATACTCAAATCCCAGGTGCCTTTAATTTGATGTAAAAGTTCAGATAAAACTTTCAATTCACTGCAAACTACACAGGGAGCATATATATTGACATAGGTTACTCAAAATGACGTGTTAAGTCCAGCATCTTTCACTACCTCACTAGCTCTTCTTCTACTGTCCCCAGATTAAATGTTATTGATTATAAAAAGCGTGGCTTATCCAGAATAAGGGTGTTCAGAGTTTCCATTCAAAATATGCTTTTTTTTTTTTTTTTTTCTCTTTTTTCACATTTCACCATGAATTTTTTTTTTTGGTTTGGTTTGATTTATGGTTTGGTTTGGCTTGGTTTCTGGTATTTTGTGTGTAGGTCTAGTCTCCTCTAAAAGCTGTTGCAATTAATTTTTTTCTTTTTTTTTTTCAGTTGGCTATTTTTCTCAGTTTCATGTTGTTTTCCTTCTTGTAGCATCCTTGCTTTCTTTCCCCTGGCACCCTTCCCTTCCCTCCTCCAGGGTTACCATAGAAATATACAACCACAAATTTCAGCAGAGAAATTCAGGCTGAAGTAATAAACTGAAATGTCAGGAAGAACTATTTTGCATAAGTCACAAACCAAATTGTACATTTAGATAATTATTAATAATATGATATTTTTACGAAATTTGGGGATGTCCGTGGAGTTTGCTTTTAATGTTTTGCTTTTAGATTTTACTCCACTATTTGCATTAATAGCATTGGCAATAAATGCACTGATTTGAAGCATATCAGCTTGGCAAGCCCTTTATCTTCTGCCTACAGTATCCATTTAAAGTTATGAAAATAAAACTTGGCACTTTCCAAAACAAGACTACCAACCAAAGCTAAATATACTATGCATAGTATATGTATATATGCACGCACACACACACACGAGTGACAAACATCAAACAAAAAAGCCCAAATAAAAAAAAGAAAAACCAAAAAAAAACAAAAAACAAAGGCAACAACCAGCAATATATTTCTTTTTAAAAAATCCTGTTTACTGCTACATGTGAGGTCATACTTATATCACCAGATATATAGATAGTTAAACTGTTAATAGCAAAGCCATTTACAAATCTGGCCTGATTCTTCATCAGCTGCATAGGGAACCAACCTCAGCTTGTGTAAAATGTATTTCACACCCAAAAATACTACAATTACAGTCTGAAGTGGCAATTTTCACCCCTGTAGTTATTGATTGCTCAATTTGAGAGTTTGTTCTTCACTTTTTATGGTGTCTCACTGATCACCAATAGTTTTGCTTCTAGACTAGCTGTTTGGAACCACGGAAATAATGGCATTATTTATATGGCCCTTCAAATAGCCCTGAATAAGATACTATTTTATTAATAACATATATGTATATATTAATTCTAGACAGAAAAGTTAGACATTTTTTCTTTTTTTTCTCTCTCTGATTAAAAATTTTAATGGAAAAAGTAATGTAATTGTTTATACAGAAGAGGAAACACAGTCTAAAAAAAAAAAAGCTTAACTTAAAATTAATTTTGAATACTTTTACTTCAAAGTTCTGGATCCTGAAAATTTTATTAGATAAATTTAGATACACTAGAAACAGTATCTTGTATTTTTTGAAGCTCAACAAAAGTATAAACTAATCTTTCTTACAATTATTTTGGTAAAAAAAACTTTTGAGCTAGTATTTTCACATTTTAATATAAAGAATCTTGGAAGGAGAATAAAAAATGGATAGTGCAGTTGTTGACAACTGCAAGTGGAATAAAATTTGGATTAATTTTACCCTTATGAGCTGTAAGGGTAAAATTAGAAAATAACTGCCTATGTTATTGGAAAAAAGGAAAAAACTCTTCAAATTTTAAATATAAAGAAAAATTTCAATTACTTTTGCATCACTTGTTTCACTTCCTAAAAATAATTTTTCAAAATTTTTTAAAATTCAAAATAAAATAATGTTTTCTCACAAAGATATCTAAGAATTCTGGTAAGAATTTGAAATGTGATTCTTTAAATGTTTCAAAATTTTAAAAGATACCTTGACTTAAGAGATTGATTATCTCTAACACTATTTCTAGAAAAAAAACTCAGTATGACCAAGTTGGAGTACATAATGAAGCATTAAAAAAACTTACAGAGATTTTCTGTAAGTCATCCAATAATTTTGAATGCTTCACTTCAGTTTTCAGTGTGCCCCAAGTCTGAATGACTCAAAATAAGAAGTCAAATCATAAAAAGGGCTACAGATCTCTGGTGGCTCAGATGATATAAGATAATTTGTCAGAATTACATGATTTGTTCACAAAATCACGGGGAGAAGAAGGAAAGGATGTCCATGAGTTCACTGAATCAAAGCTTGTCTTCCTCTGCCTGTATCACATGCAAGATCAAAGTCTTCTAAGTGGTGTTTACTTCCTCTATTACTTACAGAGGTTTAATATATATTTTCTGCAAATATCTTTCAGAAATTATTCCAAAGTTTGGCTGTGCTTAGTGCTAAGTCTTACTGTAATGGTTAAACTAAGAGCTAAAGAGCTGTGGTAGATTTGTTTTGGCAGCCAAAATCAGGCAGATGAAGCTGTTAAAGCACTCAAGTGTTTGTCTCTTCTGCTGTCCATCAACGCAGGGATGCCTGGTACCACAAGTCACCACCTGCTGACTTAGCACAGCATTCAGTCCTGTATATTAAGCTAAATGAAAAGTAGATGTCTGATTTTAATCTCCTGCCACAAGCCTGTCAGAGTCCTAAGTATCTTTTGCTGCATTATAAGCCTATTGCTTTTTTTGCCCTATCTTCAGTGAGCACAGGGAGCAATTTATTTATTTCTGTTATGCCACTTCTGATGTATTTATAGGCTAAGAAGGACACAGAGTTTTAAACAGTAGATTTGTTCGACTGCTCTCAAGGAACTGTGTGTCAATACATAACAATAAGCTGGGAAGAAGGAAAAGTGGGATTAAGTCAAGCCATAGGGCCAGCAAGCCTTCCAGAAAGGTTGGGTGTGGAATGCTTTGTCAATGATGAAGGGGAGGTTTCATACCTCATGTTCTTTGTGGAGTTCACTGTAAGACAGATGAGACAGGTAGATGACTATATTTTTTGTGAAAATCTGTGGGTTAAGCAATTTTGACATAACTGGTGGAATTTTCCTCACACAGTTATCATGAGCCATTCTATCACAGAATATGAGTTGGGAGACACTCATCAGGATCATGCAGTCCAGCTCCTGGCCCTGCACAGGACACCCCAAGTCACACTGTGTTCCTGAGAACATTGTCCAAATGCTTCTTGAACTCTGTCAGACTGGTGCTGTGACCACTTCCCTGGGGATCCTGTTCCAGGGCCCAACTACTCTCTGGGGGAAGATACCTAACCTAAATCTCCCCTGACTCAGCTCTGTGCTGTTTCTTTGAGTCCTGTCACTGATTACAAGAGTGAAGAGATCTGTGTGTTCCCATCCCCTCCTGAGAATGTTGAAGACCACAACTGAGACCACTCTCCTCAGTCTCCTCTTCTCCAGGCTGGACACACCAAGTGACCTCAGTCTCTCCTCACACAGCTTCCCCTCCAGGCCCTTCAGTATCCTCATGGCCCTCCTTTGAACACTCTCTAACTGCTTAATGTCAAAAATGACAGACTGTGTGATTTGATTTAGGGATACAGCACTCCTTGAATGAATCATCCTGGTGCCAGATGTTTGAACACTCTGGAGATTCAGAGATATCTTTACTGAGTGCTTACATTTTATCTGTCAAGGATATAAGAGATGCTGGAATATTTCTCTAAAGCACAGAAGAGTGCTCTTAAAG
This sequence comes from Polioptila caerulea, assembly GCA_013397295.1. NCBI lineage: Eukaryota > Metazoa > Chordata > Aves > Passeriformes > Certhiidae > Polioptila > Polioptila caerulea. The sequence goes on along the minus strand of VYXF01009199.1, from coordinate 1,883,880 downwards.
ATGCTAGAAAGAGACAAGAAAGGGTAAGTGATGCAGCAATGTTTATCTAGCCATCATTCCACAGCAATGTTCATTTAGCCATCATTCCTTAAAAATTAAGCTGTTGAGACCCCCCCCAAAAAAAAAGACCACATATCAGACAGCTGAGTTAGTGAGTTAGTAAAGGTAAATCAGTATGAATGTACATGTCATTGACTGGCCACACAGCTTCTCACCAACACTGCTGCAGTACATGACCATACCATGGGAGAATCTCTTTCACCATTAAATGTAGCTTTTGTCACTTCATTTTAATTTCCCTACATAGCCCTTGTCTAATTGTTAATGAGTATGTATAGTTCACTCAGCTATCTCAGTTTTCTACAGTATTATGGAAAAGTTTGTTTCAAGGGCATGAAAGTTATTGAAAGGTGTTCACCTGAGAACATCGGCCTGAGTCGTGTGTTGTTTACTTATATTTCACAGAAGGCCTGTGCAAGCAGAAGCAATGTGTGGGCAGTGTCTGGGGATTCTTAAATTCAGAAAAATCTGTCCTGTTTTGGTAACTACACTGATATCAGTCATAAATACATACCTTCTGTCTTTTCACTTGTTGCTATAAAGCAGGGATAGAACTAAACTTGCTGTATTTTACTCACCTGCTGTTTTGTTCACCATGCAGCTTGAGAGCATGGATTTCAGTGATACAAAGTCTCATCATAAATAAGTGGAAGATATTTTTGTGGCCTTTCTGTCTCCAAGATGTGTGTGATTGCAGGGAACAGCAGACAATCAGAACTTCAATCACAGGCAAATGAGTGGAAGATGCGGGAATCCAGCCCTCCAGAGAGAAGGTTACAAACCCATCACAACCAATCATCTGGAAAGTCAGGTAATAGGATAATTGATATTAAAAGTTGTCTTACAATTGCTTTCCTAAACTAAGGAGGTGATGACATGGATTTTCTATCAACAACCCCTTTGAAATTACATATGCTTAACCTGGAGGATGAAGTGAAAGCAAGATTCTGAGGGTTTCAGCAAGACACCATCCCAGTTGATCATAACTACGTGACTTCTTCAAGCTATGGGAGATGGACTGGACCAGGGCAGCCCACATCAGTCACTGTGGACATGTTGTCAAGACTGCATGAGAACTTTCAGGATGATGAGGAGGACCTGGCTCAGAATAAGTGATGGAGCAGGAAGTGAAAATCTGCTGGACAGGACCCCAGAAGCTGCTGAATATAACAAGTACCTGTGTAGGAAGTAAACAAAAGTTAGAGTTGTGACAGGTGCCTGAATCTCACAGGTGGTTAAGTGGGAGGATGTGAAAAAATGCCAGATTTCACAGATAATTGGAAGGGAGTATTGGGAACGTTTGTGGGAGTACAGTGTTGTAAAGCAAACAGCCCTCAGGTAACCATCAGCAATTCCACATAATGCCAAGTTTCCTAAGCAAAGGGGATGAGAAATAATGTGTTTGTTATCAAAACTAGTACTAAGAGAGAAAAAATTATTGGTTCAGGTGTTTACAGGAGGTGAAAATTAGATAGAAGAATGATGGAAAAGAAGGCCAAGAAGGCGAAATGGACCCTTAGGTGTGGAAGCACTGGAAGCCTGTGAAGGTGGTACATGGCGGTCCTACCATGAAACCTGTTCTAGCTGGAGCAGGAGACAAAACCAAATCCTCTAGTCTGACTCTGAAGCAGGTTCACCCTGTGTCTGAGTCAGTGGGTTTGGGATGGGTGTGGAGCAGGTTATCTACCTCTCCAGTAAAGGAGCACATAGATAGGTGGATTAAGCATCCCATTATCGCTGTGTCAGTGTGCTCCAGGCCTCACAACCTCAACAGCCACCCACCTTTTAATAATGGGAGTGGGGCTTTTTGCTCATGTGACTTCAAAACCTGTCATCCCTTCATTTCAAGGCATCAGCATCACACATCTTTTGTAAGCATTTACTATTTGATCTCAGTATTTTCTTTGGTCTGTGCCTTTCATTAACGTGAATCATTCATTGGAATAGAAATGAGATGCTATGGGAACCCTCTCTAAATGAGGTTTTGTCCCCAGAGCTATCTAAAGTGAAGCTCTTCAGTTTGCTCTCATGCCCTGTTTTCTCAGCCTGCTTGGAAGGTACCAGCTTATCAGCTCTGTCTCTTCTCTAGCATGAATCAGGTTCATCATCACTTGGAGCGGCCTTTTCAGGAGTCTGCAAAAAGCCTGTAAAACAGAACAATTTATTAAAATGAGTCCCTGTAAAAAACCCCAAATACTAACCAACTAAATCACAAAAAACCCCAAAAAACAAGAACAAAAATATCACAAAAACAACAAAAAAACAACTTCTAAAACCCCAACAAAAAACCTCACAAAGACAGAGGGGAAAAGGGAAAACCACAAATGGTCAATATACACAGTATTATTTCATTTGGGCTTCAAGATGTTCCTGCAACTTTATTCAGAAACATTAAATCTTGAACCTTATTTTTCAAGGAAATGGGATGGAAAAGCAACTACACATGCAAGCTAGGTTTGAATTTGTCTCATTGTAATGATCACTGAAAATTCCCTAGCAAATTTCACAGATTCTCATTTTACCATCTTCAGAAACACACTAGACTCCCACAAACCCTAAACTGGCCACCTCTAGCCATTTTTTTTAGCAAATGTGTCAATATCAGTCTTCCAACAGGGTTTTTACTATATAGTCCACCAAGATTCAGTAGCAGAATTACAGTGATTACATGTTTCTGTATAAGCAAGTCAGGCTCCAGAGCAATTAAAATTGTAACACTCCATGTAAAAAAAAAAAAACAATAACACACTCTCAAGAAAACAGATTATTATACACTGTTACTAAAAATAATATTCTTGGTAGACTCCACACTGAAATTTAACCAAGGAAATCCAATCTTATTTCCTCAGACAGCTCGCTTCAGGTCTGATGGATTTTATCTTTTAAGAAAGATGAAAGATTCACATAGCAAAGAAAATTATAGTGTGATAAGGGGGGGAATGAGTTAAATTAAACAATTATCCATGCAGACACTGAAAGAGACCTTTCAGAACTACTGCAGTTTTAGTACAGTCCTGTTAGACCACCCTGCTGCTCACTCATCTGGACACTCCACTATCTGCTGTATTTGCCTCTTACTGCTCTACACAGGTGTCCCTGTGAGTCCTTTGGTCTGGGAGTCCCTCTGGCATATTCACAGCACATATGCTTTGGCTATTTTGCCACAGAAATATGATTATATGAACCAAATGGCCTCATCCCTCAGAACAGGTACTGATGCCTGTCACCCCTCCACCTTTTAACTACACCATGTGTTGTGGGTACACCAGGCTTGTCAGGGTGAAAACTGAATAAGTAGAGAGGGCTGTCAATGAGTTTTAGTACCTTTTCCTGTTTTTCAATTCAGCTAATAGGGTTTATAATCTATACAAGCTCTAATGTTTTACAACTCAAGATACATATTTTCCCTGTCTCAGTGTACACAGACTGTTGCAAAGACTGTAACTTTAAGCTTCTCAGACTGTAATTTTTTTTTCAAGTAGCGTCTGTAGTTCAGGTTTCTGGCTTTCTCAGACATGACTTTTAATTTTTTCATTTCCTCAACAATGGTTGTACAGGCCTTTATGATATTAAAGTGCATTTCCCCTTTTTTCCTTGTGCTTCCTATAGGGGTCTGTGATTTTAAGTTTTGATTTTAAGTAGCAATCCAAGAAAGTGTTCTGTTCTCCCTTATTGGGAACACTTCACTCACTTGCACTAGTCCTCTAAAATAAAACTTAAAAATCAAAGAAATTAGATCACATCTATCCTTCTCTTTTCAGTAGCAAATATCCCACAAGTGTTCTCCTAGACTTCTGTTCCAGATTTATTCAGCAGTTAATCGCCTTTCTCAAATCCCTTTCCTAATGTAGTTTTATAGATGGTTTTCCTTTGTTTCCTGGTGTAATACCATGCAGCTGGTGTTGAAATACAGTAAAATACAAGTTCTAAATATCCAAGAGGTCCTCATGGAGCATCAAGATTCAGCACAGATCCAAGGGAAGACCATTGTCTTTTTAAAATTGTAGTTGTAAGTCAAACAAGTCTGCCTTAAATGACAATAAACATTTGCATAAAGTAACTGAATTTAATTCCTGGCCAGTACTACCAGTGAAACCTTGAGAGTACCCCAGTTCACCTTAAAAGAAAGACTAAGAAAGTGATTAATATTCCAAAATGTAAATACCAAGGTGTGGGGGATAGCCAGCAGCCTCCAACTGCTTTCATTTGGGAATCAGATCTCCAAGATATTCTCCAAGATCACAGATACTTATCCCTGATGTGCTTGCATGCCTTGGACAATGTGAGGCAATAATGATTCCCACACTTAGTGCCTGGTAGCTCATTTACAAATTGCCTGTAATGGCTAATCATCAATGACTACACTGGGATCCTAGAAAACCAGCACACAGGTATGAACTACAAATAGAATTTTAAAACAGGATGATTTAATATTAAGCTGAATCCCTAATGCAAGCTGGATTGGTCCAAACCCATGGAATTTGTAGCTTGTATATAGACAAATTTCTTCATTTCAACTTAGGAACCAAAGCCACTTTCTCTTTTACAAAAGATAGAAATAGCAGGAAAGTTCAGAAGTTTTTGGAACTCAATAACTCCTCTTCAGGCTTCTTTCTCACACCATCTTTAAGAAGCCCTCATTAAATGGTGAAAGATGGACAATTAGAAAAAAAAGGTGAGCATCTAATCAACCCAGTGGAAAGAGAAAATAGGATCACACCACATATTAAACTGAATTTTCTTTCCAATGTAGATTTTGATTGTGCTTTTGTAAACATAATGTAGACAAAGCTAAGAAAATTACAACGATCATCAGATTTTTCCACTTTTCTGCTCCTGTGGAGTCCATTGGGCTATTTCTCACGTGGGCATAAGAAAACACTTATTTTTATGTCAGTGCTTGCACTTAGTATTGTTTTATTCAATCAACTTTTTATCTGGCAAGCTAAAAAGTCCATAAATTAATTTTAAAATAGGATCTTTAAGTGGAAACAAAAATTGCATACTTGCTTTTTGCTGGTATTCGCTAAAAGGCACTATCAGACAACTCAATGTTAAATCAGAGTTAAGAAAATAAAGATGGAAAAAGCAAATGAGTGTTTGGAGAGGATGAAGAAGAAAGAGATGTATTTCACTGAAGATTTCATCACACTGTAAAAGCTTTTATAGGTTTTTTATTATCATGGCAGTGCAACAAATTTTAGAGCTTTCAAAACATCACTCAAATGGCTAATATCTCCACAAAGTACAATCTGAAATGGAGTGAATTCCTGTTATGTTTATAGGGAAATTTCAAAAGTAAAAATAAGATCTTTTTTCTTAATAATTAATACATAAAAATGCACTTTATATTCTTTTTGCCTGAGATATACACACAATAAGGTATAACAAAAGCCTGCTTCCTCTCATACTTACAAAAACCTATTCAATTTAATGCTCAGACTACAATAGATTCAGTTATTTATGTTCTTCTTTGCCAGAAGAATAACAGATGTGCAGAGACATTAAAAAATACATTATTTTTCTCCTAAATACAAACTTTTAACTCTTTGGTCACAAATCCAGACATTCACATCAATAGGATAGATAAAAGATAAATCTTCCAAAGAATCTGAGTTTTATCATTAACCTCTCAGTATTAGGTTTCAGGAAACTAATCTTTAGAGAAGTCATGTGTAGTAGTTTGGGGCTTTTTTCTTTCACGACAAATTTCATTTACATCTTTTGCAACTCCAGAAGGGATGAGAAAATTGTTACCTCGTGCCTAAAACAACAAACTTACAGAGTTCAGCTCCAGGGATGAGGAAATCATTTGCTATCTACAGTATGACTTAGCAGGTGCTAACAAGGGCAACTATTAAAAAAAAAAAAAAAAAAAAA
>VYXF01009199.1:1822559-1877934 GCA_013397295.1 Polioptila caerulea | reverse complement strand
GAAGAAGATAAATCTCTTTGGTGTTTGTGTGTTTGTTTATTTGTTTTTTCTTGACTGCTCATGTTCACACCTGCACACCAGAATTCCTTTTTTTTTTTTCCTGTCATCTTCCTCACTATTTGGGAAGTGATAATGCTGTACTTTATACAAATGTAAATTGATCCTAATTAGCATGCACAGCACATTTTTATCTTGTATTTCTAGGTGCAGTTAAGCAGAGCTAATGTTCAACAGGCTTATAAACAGATCAGCTACTATTTATTACAAGCTGTTTATATACTGAAACCTGTCCATACATTTACATTGTGCCCTAACAGAAAAAACTAAAGCAAAGTAAATGTTTCTGACTTTTTTTATTCTGTACTTGCCTGGTATAAGTATTGATTTTCACATGGAGGGGCCAGAATTTCATTGCAGACAATGATAAGTTTGGGTAGGGAAACAATCTTGAGACACTGAAACAGTCAGAAAGCAGGAAGTTAAAGAGGAGTAGTCTGTTTTAGGCAGCTGCTTCCTCATCCCATTCTTTATGGTGCAGGGGGTTGGAGGAAGTTAAGGTTCCAACAGTGCTGAGGAAAAGGGAATTTTATCTAACACTGAGACAAAATCTTTCAGAGCATACGAAACCAGCCTTGCTAGAGTTGAATGCATTCAGAAACAGCACGCTGGGAAGGCTTCTGCATTTGCCTAACCATGTGTAATATGCCATTTATAAAGTAGCATTCTCACATTTATCTTAAGGCTGCTTATTGACAAGCGCTCAACAAACTACAATTTGGAGTCTGATAGCTAGATAGTCTTGACAGATAATCAATATATGTAGCAGAACATGTTCAACGGATTTTGTATTTACCAAATGAATGGATATAGGATAATAGAATCATTAACTTTAGAATGTACCTTTAAGATTATTGAGTACAACTGTTAACCCAGCACTGCCAGGTCTACCAGTAAGCCATGTCCCTAAGCACCACATCTGCACTCCTTTTGAACAGGGACAGACTCCTTTTGCAGGGACAGTAATTCCAACATTTCCTTGGGCAGACTGTTCTTATCCTTGACCACATTTCAATGGATAAACTTTTCCTAATATCCAACAAAACCTCCCCTGGCACAATTTGAGGTCAGTTCTTCTTGTTCTATTGTTTGCTACCTGGCAGAAAACATCAACCTCCACCTGGCTACAACCTTCTTTTAGACAGCCATAGAGAACAATAATGTCTTGTCTTCCCTCAGCCCCCTTTTCTTCAGGCTAAACAACCTCAGCCCCTTAAGTTGCTCTTGATAAGACTTGGGCATTAAGAAACATAATACAACATTTCTGATTTCCAGAAATGGATGTGCCAGTTGTCACACTCTCATGCAGTGTATGGCAGACTTTTAGCAATATAAATACTGTGTGGAGGTTAGCCACTGACATTAATGAAAACATTTATTGAAAGTGGTGGCTGTCCTTACTGCTTTAATTTTTTAGCACAATTTTTTACCATTATAAATTCCTTTTAAATTTGGTAATTGCACACACACGCATTGTCATAGGGAAATGCACGCATAAAGGAAGATGATGAATAAGAATAAGGCATTTTCTGACTCTCTGAAGTGATCAGGCTTCCAGATGAGGAAAGAGTGAATATTTTCTCTGGCACAAACCATCTTGAATGCTGCAACTCCGTTTGTCTGACCCATATGTACAGCTACCATCTTGTGACCTAACTTCTCACACAAGACCACTCGCCTTTGTGTTGTAGATGTAATGTCCAGTACACTTGGCCATAACCACACAGCAAATAGTTCTCATGTAGGTAATAATGGGTTTTAAGTTAATTTGATTTCAGCCTTCTATGTGCACAAGTCATAATCAGATCTCTTTTCAAAAAGAGGGTATTTTCAGCACAAAAATGCTGTGCAACAAATCTGAGGCAGAGTGAGTAAAAAGTTTTCCAAATATTGGTAACAACTTCTGTTGATGACTTTTCAGAATGCCTCAACTGGATGTTCTCACTGCTTGGGCAATTCATTGGGTTACACTCTGATATCTGGCGTTTCATTAAGAAATCTTGGAATCACTACAAGTTTCATGGGCTATATTATCCTTACCATGACAAATACTGAATGATGTGAGTATTTTTTATGTATATGAAAGTTACAATCATAGATAGGAATTCAATGGGAATTTCTAGCCTTATCCTGTTTATTCAAATACCAGTTTTGAATTACCTTCATTTTCATAAATAGAGTTCTGCACTGCATACATTTCTAAGCTTCTATTCAATGTCATGACTATTTTACTAGTTATTTCAAATAATTTTCTAATTTCAGGTCCAACTCATTTATGGAGTTTGAACTCCCAGTAAGAAGAGTAAAAGTGATAGATATAAACCTGAAAAAATCAGAGAAAATAAATAGGTGGATTAGCTTAAATATTTTTATTTCAGCTAGGTAGATGACTGATAAATATAGTGTAGTCAGAGTTTTATCCAGAGTTACAGATTTCTGAGTTGAAAGCTCTGTATTTGATAACTGCTTCGCAGATACTTGTGGCCAGACTATGTTAAGTTGAAACTTCATAATATCAGATGTGTGTAAATTACCTTCACAAACTATGATAACATTATGTAAAATTTTATAAATTATCTATGGAGGCATTGTGGAAGGCTTCAATAAATAACAGTAGAAAGAAAACCCTTTTTATGTGAACAGGATATTAGAAGTAATGAGAAATTCAAGGTGTTCATAAGGAAACATAATGTCCATGTTTAAAATAAGTCTCTGGAAGAGGTCACAGCTCTGTGATTTCAATGTTTTGCCAGTCATAAACTCAAAGAAGTAAACTTACAGGTCATCTTGCATGAGAAAAGTATATCCATTTTATTGTGTCTTGCTACCTAATACACAAATAGTTTCTTATCGGAAAAAAAGAAACCCGTTGAACATAAACATTAAACACTTAACTGTTAACAGTCATCAAACAACAAAGACAATTTGCCATGCTATATGATTGAATATAAATATTGTATGGAATGAGGAAGCCATAAATATACAAATTATATGAAGAAATAATGAGTGAACTTGTACTTTCCCTTCATCTAAAACTGAAAATCAAGTATACACAATGTATATATGTATATATACACATATATACAAGAGAGGGGGAGAAAAATATCTTCTTTATTGAGCCTATATGATATAATTATTCCTTCAGACATTTATATGTACCATTCATTGTGTCCCTTAATCTCATTCTTTCTTCACTTAACCTAGCCTAGCTGCATTTATGTTCATATCTTTAGTTAATATCTCCTCAAAATATTAAACATTCTGCTACCCAGCTGCATGATGCTTTACCAACTTTAACTACTGTTTGTTGGCACTAAAGAGTGTTTTAAGGTGTGAGTTGAGATAGGTAACTTCATGTGGCAGCAGTAGGGAAGTGCAGGCATCTATCCCACATGGGGAATCAGGATGCTCTGACTGATAAGATCCACTTGTGACGCTCGAAGGCCTTTCCGACTTAACCTGGAAGGATTCACATAACTTTAAACACGACAATGTGTCAGTCAGAAATCTGTCTGATTTCAGATGGCTTGGTTTGGAGTTATGCAATTAGTTATCACCCTCTACCTGTCCTAAAGAGTCAAATGACTTAAGGGGACAATCTAAACCAGCCTGGAAGATAGAAGTGAATTACAGATATCATCTGAGACCTCTGACAGAAAGTAACAGGGGAGACAGCACACCCTAGACCTCCAGCCTGACTCATCAGTGCTCTTCCATTTATAAAAATTAATTAAAAAAATAAAAACATATTCAAACCAATACACAGACAAGCTCTGATCCCAAATAAAAGTTTTCGGCATGCATAGAGTAGTTCCAGCTGTCCCTATGGAGACAAAGCAAGTTCAGATCTTCAACTCACCTCAGCAGTTATGGTGGAGTCTTTCCTGACTTTCCCCATTCTCAAATTTTATAGTATTTCTTTATGTTTAGTTGGAGCTTGAGTGATTCTTGTCATGGATACCTTTGCTACCAGTAGGTGTTAAACTCTCTCACCTCATTTTACAGATACACTCAAAAAAAATACAGATCACATTCCCAGTGCGGGGATGCCTTTGGGGTAGAGGTGTGCATTAATATTACAATTAGACTATGATGAACCAAGTCAATCTGAGGAGAGCAATTTCACCACAGTTTCTGCTCAGCAGCAGGATATCTTCCACTGTCTCTCTTGGTTGACAGCTGCTGTGCAGTTTATCAGCTGCAAAGTACCATCGAGTTCCATTCCCTGCAGGGATTCCTACAGAGCCTGGCTGTGGTGTCTGCACTCTGCTCCACCCTCCCTTCCATCCCCCTCAGCAGGTGCTATGGTTGTAGATTGTGGATGTAGGGAATCATCGTGGAATAGGCTTTGAGTATGCCAACCGTATTCTATCCAGGGAGTAGCAGCTGTATTTTACCCTGCAATTTCCATACTATTTTAACTTCTGTTAGGATGTGAATATAACTTCTCCATTCCCTCTAATTTTACCTCCAGCCATCTTTCCATAATGAGCCACAGACTTTACTTTCATGCTTTATTTTTTGTACCAACTGCTACAATCTTTGCTTATATATGTATTGAGAAACATTTCTGCTGAACTCAGTAAACAATAGATTTTTAATACTAGCCAGAGAGATGGGACTTTCTACATATATATATTTTAATAAGTATATTGATTGTTCTCTACCTCAATGATACAAATTTATGCCTACACTGAAGTCCGTAACTTCAGTTTAATTCATCAGCAAAAAGTGCAATAACATGATCAAAAAAGTTCTTAAATCCTTCTTTTAAGAAAACTTTCTGGTAAAAAATGTATAAAATGTAAAGTAATATTGCAATCTATTGAAATGTTTTGGAAGTAAATGAAAAAATATCTTCAGACTTGGTCTGACTTTATTTTATGAGGAAATATCTTCAAAGTAAACTTGATGAACGAGAAAATTTGAAGATGACACTTCCTTGTAAAAGCAAATGCTATAAACATCACTACTGTGGGAAAAAAAAATCACTTTACTTTAATGGGTCACAAAACATGAAATCATTTAGCTCATCTCAACATTATATAACATGATTTATTAAGATTCATCTATGTAGTTACATACTTCACTTTTACTAAACCAGTTACTGCATTTCAAGGTTTTATGATGAATCCTATGTCAACATAGTATTAATAAAATATTTTTCCACTCTATTTCATGAGAGCCATAAAATAGATACATGAAAATGTTTTGCTGCTACTTCACAGCAAAGAAGAGTCTGTAAAAACCACTAGCATCACAGTGTTTACAAATAAGTTATGATCTACAGTTAACTGAAACTGAGCATTTAATGTCCTTTTATTTCTTAATTAACTGGTTTCTAAGCTATCACTGCTTACATTAGACAAATGAATTTAAAATAATACCTAGGAGTGCACACAAAAAATGGTTTTTTGTTAAATAAAACTTGTCATTTGGCTGGGAGCTGGCTTCTTTTTTTGCTTACCAATGAAGGGCAGAAGGAAAATTGAGAGTATAAAATTCCTAGTACAGCTCTGCCCAGATGGCTATGTTTTGCTCTATGTTTTCCTGGGGAAATGTGTGGTTACCTCACTGGGACACTTTGAATTCTCATCCTCTTAACTGAGGCAGTTCATGGGTGAAAGAATCAAGTCCAGTTGCACCAGAGAGACCAATGTAATATCTTTTTGATGCTTTTCCATACAAAAAAAAAAAAAAAAAAAATTCTATGTTGACTTTATCAGAGTATAGAAAACCCTGACAATCAGAAAAATCAGGTTTGGTGTAAACTCCACATCAATTTTTTCAACAGGTAGTCTTGTTCATTAAATAGAAAATGAACATTTCCATGCTTGATGTTTTGGATACATTTTCTTTCTAAAAAGAGTTGTGTAGGCCACAAGTCTACTACTGTCTATAATGTAATGGAAAACAACACAGTTCCTATGGGACAGTAACAAGCAGAGTTTTTGTCAACTTACTGACTGTACCATTTGACAGAAATAAAAAAATAAAATTGTCATCTTTTTGTAAAAAATGACACCAAAACAAAAACCAAACCCAAACCAACCAGAAACCAAATTTTTAATATAAAAAGAAATAAGATTTAACACTGTTATACAGTCACAATGATATGGTTTGATATAGAAGATTGTAACAAAGTCTTCAAAGGCATTACAAGGTTATATATGTTAGAGAGAATTGATAAAGGACATGAAGAAAAACAAAACCAACAAAAAATTCACAGTGATAGATTAAAAAGACTAAATCTGAAAATAACTCTATTAATTAGCTCAATTGACTACCTTTGAGTGAAGCAATTTTAAGAAAATTTGAAATGTTCCCTAATGACTACATTTGTTTTAGCTCTATTCAAATTATTCAGCAATGAATAGGGTTTTGATTACAAGCATATAAGCCACAGTTTTGATTAAAACTTGATTGGTCTGGATCTCCACTACACAGTGTATCATTTATTAACTGTTCCATCTATCGTCTTACACATTCTAGATAAATCAATTTGTCCATCATACTTTCGTATACATTTGCACATTATCTGTGATCACAGATGATTATTTTCTAGAACTTTCCTCAGTTTATTTGAAAAAGTAACCATACACTTAACAGCGTGTGCTCCTGTGTAAAAAATACACTAAAATCTGTTTACATGCATAAACATGAGGAAGAATCCTTATTAAAACATATGATCAGAAAATTCATATCTTCTAGAAGTGAAAGTTCACTATAGCTTTCAAAATTTAAAAGAGAAGTCTTTAATATCATACCAGCTTTTAATTTTGTAAAATAGGAAAATAGGACTATTTATTCAAGTAAAGAACAAAATGAAAATTTGAGAAATGAAAACAAATTGTTTATAACTAACTAAAATTTGGCACAATGGTGGTATGAAGTACCAGAGCAGAATGAACTTGGGAGTTCTAAATGCATTGTTAATACCAACATACACTGTAACAGTTAGGTTTACTGAGGTATTTTGTGCAAGTACAGAGGATCACAGGAGCTCTGGGTCAATTAGTATGGAAATGAATAAAGTTTGCCTGACCCAATGTCTTATCTAATTTACCTTTTCCAAGCCTGCAACGCAGTTATCTGCAACCTCTGTTGCACTGTGACATGATGTCTTAACATATATTCTGAACTATCTAATACAAAATACTGCACTGTAGACAACAAAAACTAGCAAGCCAGGTACTGGCTTTTGCTGTAGATAAGTATTTTTTCGCTGAAGTCACTATGCAAGGAATACTCCGGAGAAAACATCACTCTTGTTGATAGTTTATAGAGATCAAAATTAATTTTAGTCTTTGTAGCTAGTACCCAAGTAAATTCTAGTGAAGCATTCTGTGGCACAATACCTATGTGATGAATAAAATTTTTTTCTTCAAGATCAAATCATTAAATACAGTAGGGATACACAAGTTTGGGAAAGTGGATACAATAATTGTGAACTTCAAAGGGGAAAAAAATTCCTTTGCTTGAGCCCTTTACTGGTTCTGTATGTTTTGTAAAGAAGATCCAGTGTCTTATTTATTTATCTCGTCTTTATATAAGGTGGTGTTAATTCTGTGTTATTTAGTCTTAGCTACATGAGAACTCCAAGTTCCAGAATTCTTTATTCTATTTTTTTTTTTTCTTCATAACAGGAAAGAGATTACACTGAAATATGACTTCCAGTGTAAGCCTTAGACAAAGATAATTTTTTCCTTTGTAGTTGCCAGTACCTTTAGATTAGATGACGTTTACAAGGACAGCAAGATAATTTTTTTTAATTATACACAGTAATTTGATAAATAATTCATTTTTTCTTACTATTTACTATATTCAGACTTCTGTAAGGTTATATTCTCAGTTATTCTCATCTAAAATCTCTAGTACAAGGGCTAGGTTTAGTGCCTGATCATTAAAAGTATGCAGAATGTCCATCCACTTTGCCATTTTTATCATTTATGTACAACTTCAAAGTTTTTAATATTGACTAAATCAAAGAGAGAAACTACATCTGGAACATTCATAATCAATCCTCATAGCTAATTTGTTTATGCAAGCCTCAAAACACTGAATGAGTTTTTCTATGAAAGTAGTGTTTTTTATTAATTATTTCAAGAGAAAAAAAATACAATAAAAATAAAGGAGAAAACCACAAACTAGCACTCTCTGTTTCTACTTTCACAAAGCTTTTAGGCTGTGTCCACTACTCCATTGTTCATGGACTCTCATTCTGGTGTTGCTTTGTGAATATTAAAAATTTAAAAGTTAAACAGCAGACTAAGAGAACAATTAGGTTATTTGCAGTGCATTATTTTCAGATGATCCTGAGCAAAATTTGGGGCCCAAAGTCTGCTGGTACATTATCTCTGATTTGGCCAATAGAGAAATTCTTTACTGTGAGGATGGTGAGACACTGGCAGGAGTTGCCCAGAGGAGCTGTGGTACCAAATCACTGGACATGTTTGACTCCAGACTGGGTGGGGCTCTGAGCAGCTTAGTCTAATGAAAGGTGTCCCTGCCCATGGCAGGGGGGTTGGAATGAGACCATCTCTGAGATCGCTTCCAAACCAAGCCATGCTATGTTCTTATGATTCTGTAATTCAAGTAATTGTTCTGTGTATTGCATGAAGTAATAAAATAGAGTGACTGGGTTGTCCTATCAGTAAACATTCTGATTCTTAATGATTGTGCAGAAGGACAAAAATATCCTTTAATATAATTGCCTCATGTTCTCTTTCAGATACTTACTGAGCATATTTTGAAACCTCTTCTTAATAGACTCAATTTAATTAGCCTCCTATTGGCTTAATTTTTCTTCTCCCATTTAAATACTGTATTATAAGCACATTTGTATATCACACTGTTCTTAGGTCCAAACATTTCATTCAATGAATGATTGTTTATATACTGTAACAATTACCCAAGCAAATTAATGTCTTTAAATAAGGATGGCACTTAGTGATGCTTTAGTTCTCTAAATTCCTACATTTATACTCCAGTTAAACAGGATCTGTCACTGTATAGTACTAATAACAAATTAACTCCCACACCGTGGAGAAATAACAACCTATCTATGTTATTCTCCCCCTATAAATTACTGCAAAACAAATGATCTTCTTGGGCAGATTGTTATATAAGAGTTATTTTGTTAGGATCTTGAGGGAGAAAGAAAGAAAGTGTAAAGAAAAGGGAAATTATAATACTCATCCTAACACTAAGGCATCGTCACTTTCTGAGCCAATGATACATAAATTCAGGGCTGCGTTTTTCTTCAGACTCTTCCAAACCTGCTTTTCATTCATGCTTGCACAATTACATCAGAAGTGGATTATGTGGAGTAATTCTGCTGGGCCAAAACAGGATTAGCAGGGTGAGCATATAACCTTCTGTAAGCCTGATTTACTTAGGGAACTTTATATTTTCCACAAGGGTGGTCATGGGTAATTTGTCATCATAGTAAATCCTGTAAGAACTACACTTTAGATAATGTTCCCTTACTCCAGGGCAGATGGTGAGGCAAGCTTTTGAGAAACATTGCACACATCAGTAAAAGGTGGCTAAAGAAGGAATAAATTTCTGTTGTTTAAAACCTGCTGGAAATTAAGCTCCAAGCAGCCACTTCCCCTCTCCTTCGACAGTGAATAAGGGACAAAAAGGCAGAGATTATGGCTTGAGATAATTTGCTGGAATAAAGAGCAATAGGATAAGGAAAACAAACAGTAACAGCAACAATACTAATGACAACAGTGTATGAAAGAGGGTGATTGCATAAAAAAGAAAATGTTTACAGAGGTCCAACTGACCCAGTGTTACCATGGCCAGTAACACACAGCTTCCCAAGACAAAGGAGAGAATGGCAGGGATTGCCACAGTTGGCATTTTTTCCCTGAGCCGGATCCGATGAAAAAAAAATTACAGACAAACCCTCCCAAAGTGGACCCTTCCCATCACTCTTCTTATTGCTTTTCTCCCCTGTAAAAAGGAGGAAAACCAGGTTCTGCTGCACATTCCTTTATAATTCCACCCGAAGCCATACGCCCAAGGGATGATGTGCCTGGTATAGAATATCAACCTAAACACACCCTGATGGTTGCAGGCTACTCCTCCATCAAGGAAACTGAAAAAATTAACTCTCTCTGAGCAGAAACTAGGATATATCTCTGCATTTTTTGCAGTCTTAAAAGGAGAAATGCTCAGATAAATGATGCAGAATTTTTAAACTTCACAACTGGACCATTGGGATCCGACCAGAGTCTGAAATCTGCATTTTTCTAAATTCCAAAGATATTCAGACAAGGAGTTTTGGTTGAAGGTCCATTAATTAAGATGCATAGTAAACTTTGCAACCCCACAGCATTTCAATGAAACAGAGTACAACTTTTTGTATAAGATTCTTCTTCTTAATGCATTGTGCAATTATTTGTCTGGCTTAAGATTTCTATGGTTCTTACTGATTGGTTTTATTATTAATTTTTTACAGAGTTTTTTTAATAGAGAAGTTGCATGCTAACATTCAGGTTATTTAACACTCTACGGACCTGCTCCAGAAATTTGACAATAATAGACATCATTCTGAAAAGAATTAAAGTAAAAGGGGGAAAGGAAATCATCTTTGGGAAATTTAGTTTTCGCACATGCTTCTGTCACATTTTAGAAGTTGTTCATAGTAGTCATTAGTAAGCTGACAGCTACAATTAAAAGCAGGAACGAGAAATATAGCATTAGGGATGACCCCAAATTGAAAAAAAATAGTGTGCAGAAATATTTGTCTACCTTGTGGCAATAGTTTCTATAAATAAGAGCATTATAATGTCCTATAATGTAGGACATTACAGAATTTGGCCTCTTTTTTCTATGGAACCCAAATATTCCCTTGCTTAAAATGCTGAGATTATCCGAACAACAGTTTTTCTACTAACAGTTTAGAACTGTATATTAGTGGATTAAATACATAAATTTCCATGCTTTTCTATAGTTCTTATAAATTTTAAAATTATAAAATTAGTATTACATAATCCTTGTTTTTGCAGTCCACTAATAATCTAGTTTCAAGTGATTTGCATGCTACAATACATCTTTATATAAAAGGAAGTGGGAGCTATTTCAGTAAAATTCCTTAACTAGGCCACTCAAGAAAGACAGCTTAATTATAACTCTTAGTTTCACCAATCAACATTTTTAATTAACTTTTAGATCTCTGTACCTAATTTATGTGGTGCAAATTAAAGTATCCATTAAAAGATATTTTCTTCACTGTGTTTGTACATTTGTGTTTGTTTATATGCTTGTGTTGCCTGTGTTCCATAATTGCAGGTGTCATTTAATCTCAAAAGTGTAAGCACATCAAGCCAAGACCAAACAGAGGAAACAGAATAACTTACTAGGAAAATGCATGTTAAAGACATAGTAATGAAATTCAGTTATTACCAAAAACCCCCAACAAACCCACATCCAAAAAAAAAACCCACAAACAAAGAAAACAAAGGCTCTTAGATAGATATCATTAAATGATTTTGATGCACTCAGTGCAGTTCTAGTGAAAGCACATTGCAAGTTCAACGCCCTGCTGATGCTAGGCAATTAGACTGATCTGCATTTGTTGAGTTTCTGGCACTGGAATTTTAAAGTAGCTGGTGAGATGCTGAGCAGTAGTCAGAGCATAGATCTTCATCCTTATTAAGGAACAATTTCTGGGAAAGGTTCTCAGTGCCATCTTGACAGAAGCGGCACAGCAATTTGATTTTGTTGCAGACATTGAACCAATAATTCGACAGTATTAAAACTGGTGTCACATGATGTTCAAACCATTAAATATCTTAACAATGAAGAAAAAACTATTTACCCAAATTATGTACCTACTTTCCATGACAATCCTGAAACTCTGTTTTACACGTTTGCGTATTAGCATAATTGTAATCCAGCTGTATTAGCATCTAATATTAGTTTCAGTAGTTTCCAGAGCATGAAAAAAAATACTATATTGAACCATTCACCAATTGTTTAAAAGAACAGTAATAACAGTACATCAACTTTAATAATCAGTTCAATATAGCAGTCAATATAGATAGCAATACAGTCTTATTTCCCTATTCCCAGATAACAAGAAGCCTTGATGAAAACGCATACTACCAGGTGTTAAATCCATGCTTCTACTGTCCTGCTCCAATATGGCTCATAATGATATTACAACCATCTATTTATTCACATCTCCATTAATTTAAATTTTCTTACCATATAACCAGATATAAAACAGGTAGAAAATAACAAGAAGTTTCACTGTTTATAAAAAAATTACTCTTGCATTATCCATGAAGATTATGATTTTCAAAATTCTATGGTTGCTATGGTACCACTTTTTGTTTCTACATTTCAATTTAAGTAAAGATTCCTTTTAGAAAGTAAAAAACAACTCTGGCCTCTGGTAAGGGGTAATTTTGTGATTATTTATTTCTACAGACTTTCATTAATTATTTAGTTCTGCAGACTTACACACCATCTATCAGGACAGACTTCACCTGTGCTTTGAGACATGTATAAAAAAAGTAGGTGTAATACACAGACGTTATTGGATGACCAAGGATAGACTTAGAGTTCCAAGGTGACTATAAGGGTGCGCAGTCTGAGTTTTCTGGGGGCTGAGTTCTACAAGTGAATTACTGTGGTTATAAGACCCCAGAATTGCCAAGGCATGTGCAATATAATGGATGTAATTGATGGATGCAGTTCCTTGCAGAGGTAATTATTGGATTAGAATCTAGAAGCACAGGAAAGAGTTGCTTTTCTATATGATACTGGGGAATTGAATTCTGCTCCAGTGCTCTCCTTCTGCTGACAACTGTAGCGAAGAAGTAACACGGTAGCAATTGCTCATGGGTATCACCAAACTGCTGCTTTTCGCTGCTAAAGTCATTTGTTAACATATGCAAAACACACAGTTACTCTCATAAGTGACACCTTGTATGGTCAGAAGCACTTTATGAGAAGTTGTTAATGGAAATGTTAAGATTTTGTTATAAGCAACCTATTGATCAGTTAAAGCACAAGGTAATGCAATTGTTCGTCTGAGCAGTACAAACATCATCAATAACTAGCAAATCAACAATTTCTACAATTAAAATACTAAACAGCCTGTTGCTATATATTTGGCAAGGTCCAATTCTCCTCTAATCATCTGATTTTAAGTGTCCCTTTCATTATTGACAATTTGCAGTACAAACATCATCAATAACTAGCAAATCAACAATTTCTACAATTAAAATACTAAACAGCCTGTTGCTATATATTTGGCAAGGTCCAATTCTCCTCTAATCATCTGATTTTAAGTGTCCCTTTCATTATTGACAATTTGCAGTACAAACATCATCAATAACTAGCAAATCAACAATTTCTACAATTAAAATACTAAACAGCCTGTTGCTATATATTTGGCAAGGTCCAATTCTCCTCTAATCATCTGATTTTAAGTGTCCCTTTCATTATTGACAATTTCTTGGTGTTTTTTAACTGTCTTTTCATCTATGTATGAAAATAGAAGTATTCCAGATTAGACAGGCAAAAATTAGGAGGAAAGTAAATGGTCTCTATGAAGCTTGTGGGGAATCTACTAATCCTATGACAGGTGTTCAAAATATCAAGCTAAGATAAAAAAGGGCTGGCTTCAGAAACAGAAAATTAACTGCTCAAAGCGGAATAACGAGTATTACTGGCGATGATTATTCATGTCATAATGGCTCTTCATTTATAGATTTCTGCATGAAGAGATCAGATTCATGGATGACTCACATTCCCACTGTCTTCTAAAAAATATCCAGTTTAAGTATCTTTCACTATATTGATTTTTCCTAGAAATAGTTATGGGATGTTATCTTCTTGAATCTTGGCTTTTCAGAATTTCATGTTTTGCACTCACTTGTACTGAAAGTTAGTCTTGGATTTAGAATACATATTCTGAAAAGGCAGAAGATAAAAAAAAAAAAACACTGAGAAAAAAATTCCATGGTAAGCAATTATATTTGGTTTTATTTTGTTACTAATATTCTCAATCAATACTAAACATGAAAAAGCTAGGAAGGTTTCACATGCCTCACACTGCACTCTCTTTGTAGACTCAGAAAGTAGGTTTTCTTATCAATACTTGCTTTGCCCTTGGATTTTTTTTCATGTCAAAATGTAATTCCGTGCATGGGTTATACACATGCATCACGTATAATTTCTTTTTTATGTTATATGCGTTCAACATCTTGATCCTTTTTACTATTCTGCTCATTTCTAATGGAAAAAAAAAAAAAGTTTAACATTTCAGATATATTTTTAATTCTAGGCAAAAGGAGAAGTCAACAGTAAGGTTTCAGAACTCTGCAGTAGGAGATCAAAAGCCTTTTAAAAAGTATCACCTAAGAGAGAATTTACTCTGAAGGCAAGATAGTACTCTAAATTTCATGAGGGCTTGGCTGGGGTGTCAATCAGACAGGGCAATAGTTTAGAAATGAGCTACTCCCTAAAGGGGGAACTAAGTAAAAATCCAAAGATACAGAAAGGTTTAGGAAGAAAATCTGTGTTGAGAGAGTGAGTGTCGGCAGTAACAGGGAAAGTTATACAGGCTCTCCAGTTGTCTGGGAGCAGAGAAGCAGAACTTCCTCATAAGTGAGGGAGAGCCAGGAGCTGATAGTGACCCTGGCATGGGCAGTGGCCCCACTGATGGGGCACAGTTGCACAGCAGCAAAGGAAGGCTTGTGTGGCAATATATTGAGCTGGTTGTCCTGTGATTATCTATCGAAAGGAATTGGAACCAGGATAGACCCAGGAAGGTCACTTAGTGCAGCAGTAGGCAGGACCAGAGATGAGGAGGCCTACACTGAAATGGGGGCCGTGGTCCCATGAGCGAGGGACTCAATGGCCAGGGCCATTAAGTCCTGTTAGGACTCAATGTCTCTACAGCAGCAGCTGCAGAATTCCCTTGGAAGGAGCATATATTCGGAAGAATTTTTTTAGATATTTTTTTCTGTAGTTTCCTTGTGAGCTTCCTTTTTGTTTTTTGTTTTTTTTTTGTTTGTTTGTTTGTTTTGTTTGTTTGTTTCCTTGTTTTTTGTTTTTTGTTTTTTTTTCAAATAGGAGCATTTCAATGCATTGAGAAGAATTATGAAAGGTATGTATCACAAAATTCCAAAAACTCTTTGTGGATACCTGTACTTTGTCATAAACTTCCAGCTCTGCCCTATCTAGAACATCAGTAGAAGAAGCGTAACTGCCACAGCACTCAAACCATATCAAAGAATCAAAGAATCACAGAATGGTTGAGGTTGGAAGAGGACTTTGGAGGTCATCTTATTCTCAACTCCCATGCTCAAGTAAGACCACCTAGAGCTGGTTGTCCATGCCTAGGTCCAGATAATTTTTGAAGGTCTCCAAGGACAGAGACTCTACACCTCTCCTTTGCACAGTCCCATAAGATATTTATAGTTATTGATAGGATCCCTGATGAGCCTTCTCTTCTCCAGGCTCTTTCATGAGAGAGATGTCTCCAGCTCTGGAGTCCCCAGTACAAGGAAGACACAGACTTTTTGGAGCAGGTCCAGAGGAGACAAAAAAAAATGATCAGAGGAATGGAACCTCTCTGCCTACATCCATCTTCTAGTCTAAGTTTTGCCAGAAAATCCTTTTTTGTCTTTGTCAGTCTTCTGTGTTTTTTTATCTGACTTCTTGGTTCTTGGGATGGATTGTTCATTAGCTGGAGGAGATGATCCTTGAATGTCAAACAGCTTCCTTGTATCCCTTTTCCCTCCAGAGCCTTACGCCATAAAACTTTTTCAAGCAGATCTCTGAAGGGAACAAAGTCAATTTTTCTGAAATCTAACAGTGAGATCTTGCTTTTTGCCCTTCCCTGTCCTCTCAGGATTCTGAACTCTGCCATCTCATGATTGCTATAACTAGGGGCAGAAAGGCACTGAGGTTTGAGAGACCAGGGTAGGTGTTTCATTTGACCAAAGCACATGGCTAGAATAACAGCAGACAAGTTTTGAAGAAGCATTGGAAAAGTTCTTTATGGGGCAGAAGAATTTAAAATTAGTTCACACATTTGGCCTACAATTAACGAGGGAAGAAATCCATTATGTTCTGATCTTACTCTGTGGTATGCGTCTTATGTGCAAAAGCTTGGGGCTTTTTCCTTTGCATTTTGGGTTTTGGCTTGGTTCTTTTGGTTTTGTATTTTCTTTTATGGTGAGTGTATTTGGTTGGGTTTTTTGCTTAGCTGGGTTTGTTTGTTTGTTTTTTGTGGTTTGTGTTTTGTTGTTTTGTTTGTTTTTGTGGGGTTGATTGGTGGGTTTGGTTTTTTTTTTTATGTGGCAAAATACTTTTTTTGTTTTGCAAACGTATTTCAGACATGAAGTCTGCAACACTTTCAAAGTTCTCTGTTCTTCTGAGATCATAGATCACCTTTAAGTGCAAGTATCAATAATTGAAAATAAATTTAGGAACCAATAAATATTGAGGTGCCTTTTTGTTTTAATTCAGTTGAAATGTAAGGAACTTTCTGATACTTGACAAAATAAATTTTCTTTGCAAAATTCATTCAGAGTTTAAAGAACACATCAGGGCAGACCTACTGCAGATGAAAACTGCAAATTCAGCTTTATTTCACACCCTGTGAACTTTTCCACTTCATCCAACACATGGTCTTACAGCGTAGATCTATGATCTATTCTATGGTTTACACAATGATTAACTAGAAACAAAATAAATTATTGTAGCAAGTATAGTCTTCAGTCTTGAAATTGGTCCTGATATATGTGAGAGAGCTGTGCAGTGAATGGCAAGATTAGTTTGTAGTTATCTTTTGTTAGCTGAGCTTTGTCTCAGGGTTAGCTAGAATGAAATAAGGAAATGTGCCAGCTATGGTACAAAATAATTTTTTGTCATTTATAGCCCTTCTCCCTCACCTGTTTTTTTCCACAGAATCTTTAAGGGTGCATTATTGCAGCTTTTCTCTTTTTGTTTTTTCCCTTTTTTCCCTTTTTCCTTTCCCCTGAGGACTGTTTCTCTGAGCAATGTGAACCTGTGCTGGCTGGGACATTCAGAACATTTCTCTGCTGCTGTGTCTGAAAACTGCTTGTGGCATTTTCACACACAGTTTGTCCATCAAAAGGAAAGTTAGAGGTGCAGAGAGGGAGGAAACTGCAGAGACCCAGAGTGAGTACCTGGTCTGTGTGAACAAGAAACTTCAGCAGCAGTTGCAAAGGAGCTGCCTGTGTACAAGCCAATTTATACCCAAATTGTCTTTTTAGTCAGAACTCTTTACAATTATCTCTGTTAATTTCCAGCAACTTAGGTAACAAAACAAATGTTGTTTTTCTCATCTTTTTTTCTTCCACCAAGTCTAGGGCAGTTTTGGAGCCAAAAGGCTGCATAAAGTCATGTTCTTAAGCTGTCAGTTTACCATTTCCATTTAGCCTCATTGAGGTCTAGAGGCTTCCATTGTTTTGATTTCTGCCAAGCATAGGGTAGTTTAGCTATTCCTTGGTGGAAGCCATTCATAATTTCTCACAGGTTTAAAATTATTAGTAATGGCACATGGATTAAAAAAACTACTGTGAAAGATTAATTGAAAAGAATACTTGCAGCTAGAATTCTGAAGCCTTATTGTTGCCAGAAATTCTAAGAATAATAACAGCTTCTATGCTTTTATGGAACTTTATGTAAATATGTGTATCTGTGTGTAGAAAGGCATATGTGTGTGCCCATAAACATAGATAAACAACCTTTTCCTAAATCCCTACTAACTCTGACATATGTATTCAAAATATTTTATTTTATCAAAATGTCACATGTATTTATCAAAGGTCATTCAAATATCAAACTTAGTTTGATTTGCATTTCCCAGGCTTTGACTCAGGTAAGTACTTAAGTACCTGATATACCTGGCACTTCCAAAATATATTAGAACACACATATTTTAGAGTCATCACAATTACTCTGTGATTCCTGCAATATGTAAAGTGATGGAAATTTTGAATCAGACAATGAAATTGCACAAATTAGAAGAGCCAATTTAATTGTTATTTTAGATTGAAGTAGATATTTAGATCCTAACTGGGATTTCACATTGTATTTTCTGAAAGTATCACTAGGAAATCAGTAAATTTATCTTTGTAACAGTGAGAAATAACTTTTTCTGCAATCAAAGCAATCAAAGTGAAAGAAGATGGTATAGTGGAATAAGGCTATGTTTTGTGCCCTGTGCAATTTCATTTATATCTAAGTGGTAAATACAGGTGCAGCATTGCAACCTCAGAGCATAAGAAACTTTTTGAAGCAAATATGGATCTCGTGTTGGATATTGGAGAAATGACTTTAGCAACAGTTTCTCATTCCATTTTCTGTTTCAGTCCCCCAAGACATTGTGAAGCCTTTATATCTGGGCTGTGATATTCATCAGAATGAAATCCCAAACATTCAGAGTTTATTAGCCCCACACAAACAAATCAATAAACAAGTAGAAAAGTCCTGACCACGGAAAAGAAACTCTTGACCTAAACCTCCTCCTTGCACTATTTGAAAGTAGAACTCCATTTTCACAGCCTATTGCTCCATTTCATTGAGAATATTATCGGGACTTGAATACTTTAATAAAAAACTAATCAGGTATATTTTTTAAAAACACTTCAGCTTGACAAACAGTTTTTTTGATAGATAACATTTTATACTGTAAAAAAAAACTTAACCAGATGGACGTTTGAACTTCTAATGCAACACAAAGATGCCCATTTCTATCCACTCATAAAAGAGAAGACTTTCCATCATTCATGATCATCTATTTATTCTAACTACAAAAAAGATTGACTACAAAATCCAGGTGTTTTTCAAAAGACAATCCATTTTTAAGCTTTTAGAGGAGGTTTTATTTGGCATTATCTTCTTTGCAAGTATACAGATGAAAAAATTCTTCTCGCGTATCTCTTTTTAACGACTCTTCAGATTCCCTAATAATTATGGAATTCTTAAGGAAAAATAAAACAAATAGGGAATACACAATGCTAAAAGAGTAATCTTCACAGAGTTCTCCCCCTTCCTTTTGTTTCCTACAGAAGCACCTTAAAGAGAATGTCACAATCTCATTTTTTTATGCATCTGTCTACTTTTATCACTGCTTCATTTTACATCTCAGCAGGTCTGACTACCCTGGAAAATACACCTGCATAAAACCTTCAAGGATCAGAGAAAATACATAAGTAGGGGTGAAAAATGAAAACACAGCTCTCAGTACTCTTATCACACCTTTTAGCATCTATCCATCTGAGGTCTCTTTGTGATTCATTCACCCTTTCACTATGTAAAAGGCCAAAGCAAAGCTGCAATGATAGTAGCTTCCAAGATGAATATCAAGGAGACCAGGACCTAGAGGAGAGCAACATTAAGAACACCCATGGGAATAAAGGTCACAGAAAAAGAAGGAGAATTTAAATAGAGCAGTATGGAGCGATCAGTCAGACGAGTTCCTGCATCAGAGTGGTCTTTGAAAAGCAAATGATAGGAAAGGAACATATAAAGAGGAACAAAAAGCAAGCATTTTGCAAAGATGTTGCTCATTATTGTTGTGTTTTCAAACCTCAGCAAATCAAAATATTGTTTTGTAATAAAGTCAAACAGGTTTTTCTTCAGGATGAGATCAAAAAAATGAAGAGGAAGCTGGTTTATGCTTTCCTAAGGGGCAATGCATATATTCTTGATCTCATTTCTGGGATTGTACCTAGAAAATTTCCAATGTGTCTTCAACCAGAAGCTGCATGGCAGGAACAGAGTAGTTTCCTTCTGAGAGCAAATGACTATGTCATGATCCTCCACAAAAATTATCCTTTTGTCTACTGCCATGTGTTTTCTATTTCCTTATTGTACCAAAAATATTATTGCTGTTACTATCCTCCATCATTAATCTTCCTTCAATAATCATCCAATTAATGAAGAGAGATAAGACTGAGGTATCTGATCCCATGTTGTGGGACATGCTTCTGCAGACTGACTATATAAGTAAAGAAAACTGGGGACTAGAGCTAGGAAAGAAGGGTTCACAAAGAAGCAGTCTTAGTAGAAAGGGGACCTGGAAAGAAAAAGGTCCCTGGCTAGAGGAAAGATCCTAGAAGTGGTGGGATCCTGGAGATGTGGGAGATGCACGGAAATGAACCCTAGGGGATGTCCATGATGACAAATACTCCTGGGACTGAACTATGAGTGTGGCCTGGCATGATTTCTGACTGAACTTCTCAGACCAGCAGTGACAACCTTGCCGAGAAGGGAAATTAGGATCTAGTGAATATAGCACCAAGGAGAGTGAGCCAGGGAGTATATGAGGTAGATAAATACATTAAAAACTCTCTTCTCATTGGTTCTTAAATAAATCCTAATATCTGAAACCACTGTGGGTTGTCTCTTATTTGTCCTGCCTCTGACTACTAACACCAGAGCTGGTTGGTTTACTGTTTGAAGAGTTACTTGTAGATTCCTTAGCATCTGCTACTATGACTGCAATTAAATTCCTCCCCAAAATACCAAATTATCTGAAATATACATTTGTTTAATACAGCAAACTAGAAATGTTTATATTTTGTAAAGTAAAATCATCATGCTTTTTAATATTATTTGATATTTTTGTACAGATTTTTTTCACAGATATATATAATTTTTCTTCTTTTTTTTTTTTTTACTATTATCTCCTGTTTTAAACCTCACATCCTTTCCACCAGTCTCAAACCCTGCAGACTACTTTTGGAAACTGCCTTTTTATACGTTTCCCAGCAGGCAGGCAATTCCTGAAATCTGGAAGTGAGAGATCTCCTTCTCAGCTAACGGCAGCACACTGACTACCTATAGCTTTCTGACCCTGTTACCACAGAAACCACCGGAACGTGTTAACTTAAGGCAATCTTATTTGAATAATGGAATGTTTTTAACTTAAACAATATCACTTTTAGGGTAGAAAATGCTGATCTTTTTTCTTTAGTTTTGCATTATTTGCCTCCAAGCTATTTTGTGTTTCTTAGTTGTCCTATTTTCTTCTTTGTTTCATTGTTTGTTTGTTTGCTTTAATGGTAGGACTTGCATAAAGATTATTGAATTAATTAGATGATGTGATATGTAGTCTGCCCCTAGTAACACAGAAGTTTCAAAAAAGCAAGTTAATTTTAAACTCAGATTCACCTATTGTTGTTTTGGCATGAACAAAAAGATGAATAGTGACCTATAGAATTATAAAAGAGAACAATGGATGGACACCTAAGCCTCGGTAAGATCATTTGCTATTGAGGGTGAACATGTTACACAAGACCTCCAATAAACTGAAACATCTCTATATGAAAGTGCATTTCCCCCCAAGCATCTCTGCACGAATATTTGGGATGTCACTTCTAGAAAGGCCAGATACTTTCTTTCAATTTTTAGCTTAAATTTATGGGCCCATTTGTTCTTCTGATTATTTCATCTTCTAGGTTTTATAAGTGAATATTTCTTGGTTTTTTTGTTTTTTGTTTTTCTTTTTTTCTTTTTTTTTTTTCCCCCTGTGGAAGCCACACAGTTTAATTACAGATGCATTTGAAGCATGATCATATTTCACATGCAACCACATACACTTACTGCCAGCAAAAGACCTGTCCCGTGCTCTCTGTGACCCTGTCTCTTTTCTCAACAGGTTCTTCTTGTACCTTAATTTCCCATTCCATCTTTCCCCTTTCTCTCCCACATGTAAATACTTTATTGAGTTGTCTAAGGTGTCAAAGCAATTTACACAACTCAAGTATTTTCTCTATTGTCATCACAGAAGGCTTGTCCAGTCAAAGAGTAGTAGTACTCCAGTAGTGTTGCAAAAAGAGAGAGAAATTGGAAATACTGATGTTTTATTTATTTCTTTTGGCACATAGGTGACTTCTTAGGTGGACACTGACAATACTCTCTTCACATTTGTCATTCAGTTTAGCAAAACAACTACGTTACTTGGATTCTGTCTCATAATGGAGACACCTCATTTGTCTTCTCCTACTAACCTTATCTGTTCTAGTTAGATTCATCTTCTGTTTAGCGAATGGAATCAGAATTACACCTAACCTGCAAATGACATTTTGGTGATGGTGCTTCATGCAACAAAAAATTTTAGTAATCTTGACCTTTACTGGCTGTCACAAGTGAGGTCTATCTTGCGTGAACCATTTTCATGCATACAATGAATAACATACGATTAACTCCAACATGTGATTTTCTTCTTTTCTAACTTCCAGTTATCATCTTTAATAGAAGAAATTCTTATTATCTTCAGATCTCAAGTAGATAATCTTATAGTCTGCACTTAGCACACCACAGAGTTTTTAGAATTTCAATAATTCAGTTCTTCTAATATACTCTTATGATTTCCCTCTGGATCAATGGTGTACGTTCAACAAATAGAATTTTTACATCACTAATTTTTTTTTCTTTTTTTTTTTTTCCCAATATGCTTAACTACCATTAATAGGATTAGCCAAAAGAAAAGAACAGATACTATTCTCAGACAAGGTAGCCCTACCTCAATTCACTAGATAATACGGAATATGAATCAAATAAAAACATTTGAGAGTTATTAACATA
The DNA here is from genome assembly GCA_013397295.1 of Polioptila caerulea. NCBI lineage: Eukaryota > Metazoa > Chordata > Aves > Passeriformes > Certhiidae > Polioptila > Polioptila caerulea. The sequence continues at coordinate 1,855,281 of VYXF01009199.1, read as the reverse complement.
CAAATGAGAAGCCGAGAAATGTAAGCATACCACACTGTGTCTTGCTGAAAGGCATGACTTGCACGGCTTATAAAATGTAAAGAGTGATGACATTGAATGGTGTCTGTTGGGGTTCTTACCCTTTGGTGATTGCTAAGGAGAATTTGGAGCACACAACCTATGAATCTATATTAAAACAAACAGGTTAATAAAACAGAATAAAAGAGCTGTAATGGAAAATCTATGTGTTGTAAGCTAGAACTGCCTGAACAATGATATAAGAGGTAACTAGTAAATTCTGAACTTCATACTACAAGCCACAACAGGATTCTAGATAGGGGAAAAATCAATACAAAGTATAATATCTTATTTTTTTATAACAGCAAATAATTAATATTGAATTAATTCAGTAAAATACTACGTTAGACATCTCCATTGTTGCCTTACCTTATGGAAGGATAGCCAGTGATATATTATTCTAGAGTACTTCACAGAGATTGCATTTCCCTTGATGTAATGCACATTTCCAAGTTCTACTGATCCAGTGGGGCTTTTAGAGCAGATATAAGTTTCAGGGACTAAATCCATGCCAGTTAAATAAACTATGACCAAGAACATTGCTGGGCATTAAGGACAACCAATAAAGAAAGGTCCATGTGATTGTAGTAGCAAATTCTTTCACTCCCCAGGTAGGCTGCCTGTCTATTGAGGGTGATCCATGAGGTGTTTTACCTGTCACAGGTGACTGGAAATTGTTTGAAAAAGTGACAGATTGAAGGGACCAAATACATGTTGGAGTATGGCTTCACAAACCATGAGGTGGACAATAACTTCTTTAACTGCAAGGATGTTCCCATGTTAATTTCCTGGGTGAGATGTAGCACAAGTCTGCTGTGGCCCATGGTTACCATGTGTGAGGTTCTCCACAGGCTTGGGGAGATCATGGCCATGGAGATGGCACATAGGAAAGACCACATCACTTCAAAGTCCCCATCATGATGCAGCCATGTCTGGGATCACGGTGGTTCTACTGTTCCTGGTGCCAGCCCCGGGGCTGATGTCCTTAAACTTGCTTAGTTTATGCGCAGCCTCCTTTCTAGTAAAATACAGTGAAAATTAATACTAATGAACTGCAAAAACGCTTCTACTACGAGCAAAATTAATTGGGCTTACACATATGTAGTGAAAAGTATCAGGAAAAAAAATATATATATTCTTAAATTAGTTCATATCAATTAAAAGAAAATATATACTCAGCAAATCTAAAGTTTTCCTATGAATACCAAACTAAGAAATATATTTTGAATGACAGAGTATAAAAATCTTGCTACCTAAAAAGCTCCTTTGATGTCGTTTCCATGTAGCTTGACTGCAAAAAATGTTCTCTTTCCAGGAAGGCTTGTACCCCTCTTTTTTCTTTTCCTCAAAGGGCTTCCAAGGTGGAGTTTGGAGTATTGCAAAAGAATTGCTCTCAGGTTTCTGCCAAGGAGATGCAAATAAGCCTTCAAGGCCCCCCATTGCTAGGTTCTGCATACACATGTTATAAAGATTTAAACTACAAGGGCTTGACCCTGCAAATACTTCCACAGCTGCTGCTTAACTCTGTGAATTTTAATAGATTCTTTGAATTAACTGGTACAATCAGGCAGGTGGGTAAAAGGAGGGATTGAAGCCTGGTTTAGACCACTCAGGGAAGCAAAAAGGAATACATAGGCAAAGACGTGCAACTTGATAAGCTATTATTATATAATTTAGTTACTAAGCTACTATTTTGATGTTAAATTCTTTGGAAAAGAGATTGTGTTCTTATCTTATGTCTGCCACTTTCTGATCTGTAACAGGAATTATTCATACAAAGAAACCATTTATACAAAGAAGCCTTTATATTTCCTCTGTAAAGAAATAAATATTTTTGAATCAAACTGTGTCTTGGCCTAGAACTTCTCAAATATAACAATTAGTTTTCTTGCCTGACAATAGAAAATCTACATTGATTAAAAGTGTGTTTGCCCATTTAAAGGGTGTACCTAGAAATGCATATAACAAGCAGTGTGCCTTATGAGAGTAAAGACTTGTTTTATAAAGGACAATTAAAAATAGCAAATAAGACTCATATTATGAATACTAAATTGCTAAAATTTAAGTGAGGGTCAGAACTGGAAACCTAATCATTAGAAAATAACACATTATTGAAATGGAGTACTGTTTATCTATCTATACCTTTTTTTTTTTTTTTTAATTTGTTCAGAACAAATTATTTTAGACATGAACTCAGTACAATTGTGTGTTATGTACAAAAACTGCTTTTCCAAGCAAAAATACTTGGAGTTCTATCCTGATTCAATTAAGTTTCTGGCCCATACAATATTCTGATTTGGATGAAATAATGTCTTCCTTATGAAATGTATTTCATTTTTTATATAACTCTATCTCTAAGGATTTTATTCCTTCAGTTTTCCTGCTCAATAAAATTATTTTCTGTAGGGAAGAAAGGTAAATTTTACTTATACCTTCAAACAAAGAAATTGTTATACATCTTATTATATGTAATTCTTATACTACTTTCACAGAGTATAACTTTTGTTCTTCAGGTACTAGAAAGTAACTTTTGGTTGACATAATCTGGCATGCTGAAATTATTTTTTTTCGTGGTAATAAGGCCATTGATACCTTATAATCCTATGTTTTCTTTTACTTGCACTTTTGGTGTGTCAACAGCTTTCTCTTGGCTTACATTAATGACATATTGCACCATCTACTAATGAAAATCCATATAAAATAAATTCTATCAGTCCAATTCATATACATGCACTTTTGAAAATTTCAGGATAACATAAATCAGCTTAGCTTAGATGAAAATCTAATACCTAATATTTATATTGTGTTTAAATTTTTTTCAGCAGAAATCTTCCTCAAAGGAAGAAAAAAGTATTTCCTTCTAAAAAGTTATTCTGTATTGAACATCACAAAAATGGCATCTGCTATGTGTCAGTTGCCTATTTTGAAAGTAATTCAACTGATGTTACTGAAATGGATGAAACATTTAAAGAATGGCACACCCTCAGAATCTGCAGTTTCGGTGTGTAGAAGCATGCATGGTAAAGGGAAATACAAGAAATTATGTGAAAAATTTTGCATGTACAGTTTTGTTTCTCCCAGAAGTGGGTCCTGTATCAGTATGTGTCTGCAGTGATATTTTATTTCCACATAGTTGAGCAGCAGCTAGTTTGAAATATGCACTACAGCTGTCAGAGAGACAGAGAGAGCTGTCTGGTTTTCTGATAAAACCAGAAATTCTTTCCTTGTTTTACAGTACTTTGAGATTTATTAATGTTTTTGGGAGGATTAAGTTAATACAAAAGAAGTTTGTTTAGAAAAAAAACCTTGCGTTAATAAGTAACTTCAGTCCCAGATACATTTTTTTTCCTAAATAGAAAAAGGTATCTTTTCGAAAAGTAGAACTATTTCAAGAGTTGAGGATTTCTCATTGCATTAAGAGGATAAGATCTAAGTTCTTGTTCTTTTGACTTTGTCGTGGGATTTGTACCTGGAGGTTTTATGTACTATGTGAAGCTCAGTCCTCCTGTGTGAAAAGATGGTTCCTTACTAGCAAAATAAATTTTGAGCTATTTTTCTATTTTTGTCATTCGAATATTTTCAGAGAGTTCCTATGATTAGGAACCAGCAAGAACTTGAAAATGGACCTTTCAGGGTCCATAGAAAACCCAACTGCTGATGATATCTGTTAACTAGTTGCAGACAAAATATTCTAATTTACTTCTGATTTTAAAGAATTCCAAATCTCTCAAAAAATTCTATCCATATACAAAAGTAAACAACAACAAACTCCCTGAAGTTTTGCTGAAAATATGGGTTTTTTTCTGACCTCTCATGCAGCCAGTGATCAGCTGTTTCAAATGAAGGAGTGCAAGCTCTTTTATTTATTTGTTTGAGGGTTTTTTGGACTTTTTTTTTTTTTTCCTGCCATGTACTGGTTTAGATCATTAGCTTTTCATTTGTCCATCCTTGTACTGGATATCAAATCACAGTTCTAGACTTGATCATATATTACTTATGTAGACTTATTTTACATTTGACATGTGGAGAAATACTGATTATTATGAATCATACATAAATATGAAAAGCATAAATATTTAACACATAAGGCTGGAAAAAAGTAAGAATAAGATGAATAAAAGGTCTAAGGGTTGCAGTCAGAATGTATCTGAAAACAGGATGAATTTCAGAAAGAGGCTGTTGAACAAAATAACATATACACAGGTCAAACTAACATTAAATTGGGTTGGCAATAAAAAGGAATGCAACTACGGAAGTTTTGACTGTTATGAAAATGTTATGCTAGGTTCTCTACATGGCTTAACAAGAATCATGCCCAGACAGCTAACAGGAAGAAACCCCAAGAACTACAAAGAAGTGGAATTAAGGTACAAAGAAATCAGGTCTTGAGGGTGCAAAAATTTTTCTTATTTTGAAGGAAAACAAGAAATAAAGGTGTTAGGCCCTCCCAGAGGAGAGATATGAGTTGATATGAGTTGAGTGCTCTCAGATCATTGCCCTATGACTTCTGTCTTGCAAAATGCCCAGAGCTGAGGAGACCTCATTTTATTCTAAACTGCCTGTATTTTCATTGTAGTCAAGGAGAAATCTTCATAACAATATGTAGAAAAACCAGCCATTAAAGGATGAAAACCCTTCAGGAGTAGCAACATCTCAAATCGGTTCTCATCCTTCTCCCCCTTCTGTATGTAAAAACTTCAAGCACTGTGTTTTCCTTTGTAAAGAACAAGCAAAAACAACTTTGTGCAAAATTCAGTTGCTTTTTGGCAACGAAAGTATCCAGAATAAAACTAGGCAGAATAAAACTAAGCACCTGAGTGAATATTAAGATAGAAAAGCACATACGTTGTTAATGTTGAGTCAGAAATAGAAAGCAAAAAACTGTCATGAGTCTTCACCCAAAAATCGGGAAGGGAGTGTGTTGCAGGAAGGGAAGGTCATGGTGTTGACATCTGGTGGAGTAAAGGAGAAAGAGATAAAAAGACTTACTTCCTTAACCAAAACACAAGGGCTAAAGGCTGGGAAAGGGAGTAAGAAGGAGTTGACAGTATGCAACCTTTATGAAGAAATTGTTAAGGTTTTTCTGGTGGGCTAAAGAGGCTGTGGCTATTTCACAGATCTGAGAACTGAAAACTGAAAGAAAAACTGGCAAATTTACCTTTATCAGTCTGTGAAGTACAAGTGGGCACAAGGCACAGTTTTTGAAAGTGAATAGAAAGACAAGAAGTGGCATTAGGTCTAGCATAAAGTGTAAGTTTTTCTGTAAAGAAGATGCTCTAAAATATTCTTCAAGAACTGTATAGAATGATCATGTTCATATGTGTTGCAGAAGTTTTCTTTACATCTTTAATTAAAAATTGCTTTTTAAACTACTTTATTCCCATTTGTGAGTGTGAAAAATTATATCCCAGAACACCAGGAATTTCAGTATAAGTCTCCCAAGGGTTTTTGTAGTCAGGTTCTCAAATATGAATCAAATTGTTGCTGTCAGTCAAGACCTGTCAGAAAGGTTGCAGGGAGAAAACATGGCATACAGAATAAGTGTCTTTGGTACAAATAGAAACCAAGCCAAGATCTCAAGTCTCAGTCTTACTTTAAGTTCAAGATTCCCAGGTGCCTCATATTTAGCAGATGTTTGCCTAATTAGCAGGAACTAGCTAACACAATATATGTTAAATCTAGCACCTGATGAAATTTAGCTTGTGAATTTCTACACCATTATATGTTTGCATTTCTCACATTATTTCACCAGAATTAGTGCACAATGGTGAAAAGACATCAGTATTTAAAAAGGCTAAAAGTCCATTAATTCAAATGAGACCAACTCCTTTTTCTATAAACAAACCCATAAATGAGGGAAACTTGACAAAATTGCCACTGAGACTTAAATACTTTTTTTTTAATGCTACATCATGTAAGGAACATTGTCTATTTTCCATTTTTAATGAAAAATAGCCAGGTTTTCTGCCAGGGTCAGTGAGTTCACTAGACTTAATTATCTAGTAAGTCCTGTGGTGATGATTTTTCCTTCAATGAAATGTTTCTATGAGTTGCTCCATCATACCTATCAAAAAGTGCAGAGAAAAAAGGGTACAAGAGCGACTTTAGGTAACACTTCAGTTCTCTAAGTCATGAATCTAGGATTACAATTCTCTTTTTCCTTGCTGACAGCAAGAACAATCTACAAGCAGCCCTCTCTTTTAACAACTGGTGTCAAAGAGGAATCTTAAAGGGCAAGAAATGAGAATTTTGCTTGGAAAATGTAGTTAATTGAAAAGAGCTTAAGTTCAGCTAACTTTTGCTGAGCTGATGACTGTTCTTCACTGGAATTCACGTAGATTTTTTTGCAGATCTGGGACTTGGAAAAATTATAGGACCCTGGGCCAAGGTAGACATTCCTGACAACTCCAGTATTTGAAATATCACAAAACAATGAATTGATTGTCCTTAAAATGATACCCAGTTTATATATCATTTTGAGAGGGGGAATGTAGTTTATTTGTATAATTATTAAATAAAGTAAACTAAAATAAACTGCTACTCTATCAGTAGTTAATTTACTCTATCTAGTTAATTTGTCTCTAAAATACTGCAACATTTTTTCCTTCAATAAAAACTTTAAAACCACATTTCAAAACAAACTTAAAATATTACTTTAGAGCTGTCAAAATGAGATGCTTGGATTCATTTTTTAAAATAAAATTAAGTATTTTTAAAAAATTTGAAAATTCTTTATTATTTTATAAATGTCCTAATAATTTCTATCATTATAAAATGAATTTTGAGGACCAAATTGCCAATAATTGAAAAAAGTTCTAGCTCTGTGGACAGGACACAAGGCCCCTTAATAGAAGCAGGATGTTATATTCTATTTTCTTTTTAGGCTACTAATATTGTAAATATCTATTAATTTAAAAACTCTTTTTATTCCCCCTGCCTCTCTCTGTTCCACTGAACTTTTCCAGATGCTACTCCCTTGTTGGGAAACTATGAGCTTAGTTCTTTGTTTCATATAACTCTTTTTTTACTCTTGGTAGCAGTGTTCTAGATCAATGACATCCTTACGTAGAAGCCAACAGACCAACAGCCCCTTAACCTGTGCTTACACAGCAGCTGGCACCCAGTGCTCGCCATCATCTATGGATGTTTAGTACAGAGCACATTATCACCATGCTCACTGTTGTGAGGAACCCAAAAGCTGATTCCATGGAAGGAAGGAAGGACTAATCCTGCCCAAAGCACAGATTTGCTTGGAAGTCTTCTAATGTGGCAGAGCACCCAGTTCCTATTCTGTCGTACCAAGATGGAGATTGTGATTGTAAACTTCTCTGCATATAGATTTTCCTTCAGCTCTAAGAATTCTCAATAATGCCCTGAAGAGCCAATGAATCTTTTTATCCATCATTTCTGCCTTGCAAAAAGATCACTAAATCACCACATGGAAATCCAACTGCTGGTATGCTATCTCTTGCTCCTCTGACACCAAGTATTTAAAAATAATTATAATAGCCATGGACTGCCCCAGTTTGTGGTATTGTCTCTGTCTTCAGTCAGTCTGAATTATTTTCACCATTATCATTCCCAACATGGAAATAATATATTTTTTTACTGTGAAGCTTTGCAGTTCTATCCAAACTCCATATCAATGCAAGGGGAGGGAAAAGTCATTAAGAAAAGAATTAATTCTGAGAAATGGTAAATTGAATTATTGATTGCAAGGTTTCCTGATACTTTGCCTGATACCAGAAAAACATAGTTTGTCCATTCTTGAAAAGCTTACAAGTGCCTTTCCATTAGGGAAGTTGTATAAATAGCCCGAAAGAATATTTCATTTTATCATGTGTGATTATGTGATTGTGTGCCATGCAGAGCTCTATGGAACTGTCCATTACTGACATGTAATGTAGCCCTCCACAATGAACTCTTAAAGAAAATAAAGAGCTTTGCTCTCTTGTGCCTTAAATATTTTTTCATAACACCTAAAATGAAGGCAAAAGGGATCTTAATCATACCTTGTTTAATTCTTACTCATATTCAGATTCCCAGGCCACAAAATTTGCTGAAAAATGTGTTCCTTTGCAGGAAATTATGTTGAAACAGAACTCCAAGTAAAAAAGTAAATATTACTAATACCTTGATATGAAAGGGAAGTTATTGAACAAATCTACTCATTTTCATAATTCACTTTCTTTAGCTCTATCTAACTTTGAATCTCATTGATGTCAACAGGGAACTGCAATCTTACAGAAACCTTCCTTTAAATCTCTTATAAAAGCACATGTACTGCTTGGAACTTCACAGAGATTTGCTTGTGAATTGCTATAATTGATACAAGATGCAGAGAGGTGATAATGCAGGAAACAACAGAAAAATTAATGAAATACCTTCAAAAAGCAAACTTGTACAGCATGAACATTGTCTTTCCAGCTGTGTGTTCAGCAGAAAATTCTACAGGAGTTGTTTGCAGCCCTGCATAGAGTAATAACATAGATGACACACCCGGGAAGTTCCCCAGCAGTCCTTACATCAGGGCTTAGACTGAGCTTAGCAAGAGCAGGGTTCTTCACAGAGTTCCCCTGTGCTTAGTACTCCTCACTGCTTTGTTTCTTGACTGTCCAATGAACTCATACATATTCCATGGGAGATTAAATTTTAAAACAAAGAGAACAAGACTGTTCTTAAGGATGAGCCTAGTATTTTTAGAAGAATAATTGGCCAACCTAAGCTTGTGATATAACTTGAAGATGGACCCTAGAAAATAAATTGATACTAGTTATATTCCATTATTTTAAATGTTAGGTAAGACCCTAGGAAGTTAGGTAATATTAAACTTAAAAAAAAAAAGAGTGGGTAATAGATCGATTTTGGAGAATAAAACCTCTCTTGGTTCAGTATAGTAGGATGGAGTTGATTTAACCTGATCTGTTTCTGTACTAATCAACCTCAGCACAATACTCATGCAATAGACAAAGACAGACAAAGACTGAGTTGTGCCTGCAACTTGTGTTTGACAAAAGGGTTATACCTTTGTGAAGTATATATCTCGGAGTGCTAGATGAAGTCTGAAATGTAAGAATACTTATTACCCTACAGGAAATATGTGACTAGTGCAGCTGACAAGAAATCCACTTGCTTTATTTTTCTTTTCTAAGGAATTAAAACATTTTCTTATTCTGTTGAGGAATACAGTTGGAGATGAGAAACTAGATGTGATATTAAAGAAATGTGAGTGTGAAGGGGGGTAATGGCTTAACCATATCTATCAGCTCAGCTCCAGACACCTGCTTACTCACTGCGTCACCATGGGATGGCAGAGAGAATCGAATCAGCAAAAGTAAGAAAACTAGGTTGAGGCAAACAGAGTTTAATAGGTAAAGCAAAAGCTGCATGCACAAGCAAAGCAAAAAAAAAATAAAAAAAAAAAATTCACCACATCCCAGTGGTGTTCAGCCATCCCCAGGAAAGTAGGGCTCTATCACATGTTACTCAGGAAGACAAATGACTTATCTTGCAATGTCCCTCACTCCTCCTCTCCTCCCTCTTCCACCAGCTTTTTACTGCTGATCATGATGCCATGATGCCATAGGGTCTGGAACATTCTTTGAGTGACTTGGAGTCAGCTATCCTAGCTGTGTTCCCTTCCAGCTCCTTGTGCACCTGCAGATTCCTCACTGGTACAGTGGGGTGAGGAGCAGAACAGGCCTTGATACTGTGTTAGAGCTGCTCAGCAGTCAGAAAACATTTCCGCATTAACACAGTTTCCAGTACAAGTCCAAAACACAGCCACATACAAGCTATTGAGAGGAAAATTAACTCTATCTCAGCCAAAACCAGGACCAGGGAATATCTGCACAGCTCTCCAGAGATGCCTGCCCTGTTTCCCAGAGAACTGTTACATGGGATGCACTCACTCTGCCAAAGTTAATAGCTTAGTCCTAAATACCAAGCCCCAGGGGACTGCACTTCAGATTGCTGTTGCTTCATTAGTCTTTCCAGGTCTTCCCTTCCACACGGCCAGGAATGAGATCTGGGTGGAGCTGCAAGTCCCAGAGCTTCTGTTTTTTGCAGAGGCTGCATGTCCTGAAAATTGTCCACTCCAACCTGTGCTTCCAGGCTTCCTGTACATTATGCAGGGTATAGAGGCACTCTTCTTGTCCACAATTTGAAATAAAACCTGCAAGCAGGCTGACTAAAAACTGAATTAGACATTTCCAGGTTCCATGACAAGTACTGGGTATATTGTCAGAATCAGGTTTGTTCCCCCAAATGTATCGATAGAAACACCAATGTTGAGAATGCAGGCAAGATTGCTTAGCATTAGCACATTAAGTGTCCCAGAGCTGCTGCACAAGGAATAATATGCCAAGAATCCGGACAGAGTAATGTGGATCTTTCCTGACCTTTCAGTGTAGGTTTGTTTGCTCGGGAGGTTTCCAGTGAAATATTTTATACTCCACCAATTTGTACTTTCCAATGAAATGCTGTTTCATCATAAAATATTTCTGTTGTTCTTATAGTATATCTCCTTATACTGCTGTCTCAGCTTTAACTGTTGAATAGATAGAGAAGTAAAACAATCTCCTATGTCAGGATAAAATTTGTAATTTTTTTTTGACATTGAGAGTTATGTTATGCTAGAATGTGCCTTTGGGCTTTGCATTTCCAACCCCAGTGACTGCTGCTACCTGAATACTAGTGCTGTTACTTTGAAAAGAAGTAAGTCTCCATTTCATTTTTTGTTGAATTCACTCCTGGCCATAGTAGCTCAATGCCTGCCACAGAAGTCAGTACCACTGCAATAAAATGTGTCTACCTAAACGGATGTGCTTGAAAGTACAGACAAGAGTAGCATTTTTTCTCTTAACTGATATTTTTTTTGTTTTTGTTTTCTGATATTGACTAGTCTTTTTAACTGTACTATCTGCAGAATGAGTGCTTTCTCCCAGTTTGAATTTTGTTATCTTTAGCACAAAGTTGCACAGTCTGACATTTGTGGCTGTTCACACCACATACTGTTTTCAATTGCTTATGTTGCCATCTTTTCAGGCTTCTGTGCTTTTTTCTTTTTATGACTTCAGGGACTCTTCTAATAGCATCCTTATTATCTTCCATTATTGTCAGGAAAAAGCAGTTGCAGAACTTAGTTTATCATCCCACAGGAAAGACAGGACTCTTAGTAGGGTAGAAAGTTTAAAAATTTCAAAACAGATGTGCAGATCAGACCTGGAATTCAGGTATTAAGTTTCTTTTGATGGTACCTCTGTTTATGTCCTAGTAAAAACCTGAAAGAATAATGATGTACTAAGAAAACAAGTGCAACTCAAAGGTCTAGAGTAGTTCCTTTACGAACATTTCTTCCTGGATATGTGTGTCTTTCCCAGCTAATATGGGTAGATTTGCAGTTCACTACTTTAAAGCTTGAATTTATAATTAAATCCATCCCAGCTTTTCATATTACAGAGCAGCTCTAACGCTGTGCATACTCTCAGCCCATGGCAAAAAAAGGTCATTCAAGTCAGGCAGGCTATCAATGCAAGAGGGTGAAGATGAACTGCATTGCTACGCACTTGCCATAGTGCATAAAGGGACGGGTACTTGTAACCTTGTATATGAAAAATTGCTAAACTGTGATAATTTGAAAATCTGTTGACATCTCCAGAGCTGAACACTTTTCAGTAGCCCTGGTTTATGGCTGAGGGACTTCAGGCTCCTTAGCTTAGAAGAAAAAACTGGCAATTTAATAGCATGGTACTAGACCAGCTCCTAGCTCACCTTTAAAACAATACTTAGAATCTACAAGATTAAGCTACACTAGTAAAGCAAAAAGGAAAGTTTCTTTTGTTAATAATTTATTTGTAACAGAAAATGTTTCATTTTTTAAAAAAACATTGTGCTATGACTTCACTTCTGATTTTGTCCTTCTAATAAGAGAAGTTGGCTTCTAGGATTTTCTTTAATCTTTAACTGGAATCATAGCGATCAAACACTATGTTGAAGGCACAAAGTAATTTAAAAACTAATCAGAACAGTTTAAAATCAAAATACAGTTCAGGATTGTCTGTATCTAAACAATAAAATGAATAAATGTGGTACATTCACCCCTTCTCTACCCTAAACAATTAAAATGTAAATATAGAGATGTGAATATTCTGGCAGAAACAATAACAAGTCAAAATTTCTGGGTTTAAATTGCTAAGAATTAGTCCCTATTTCAGGATCTCTATTCCTGTCTTTACAGACTTATTTAGATGTGGTTTTCCTTTGCTTCCTTTTAACCATCACGTGGTAAAAAAAGCCAGGCACAATATAAGGATTTCAGGACTTAAACAGCTGAGAATGTGCATGGAATCAGATTCAAGACTCATAAAGAGTCTTGCTTCTGAAATCATAAAATCTAGATTTTAATAAATATACTGGGTGAAAGTTCAAGGGAGAGAGCTGCTCTTGATTTTACCCTTTGTGACTGAAGATTTACAATGCGAGAATGTAGACAAAAGCTACTCCCCTTTCTTTATTATGAAGAAAATATATTTTTATCATCAAAAAGTATCCAAATGCCCAGAAGTTACTTGGGATTCTACATTCCTTTTGATCTCAATTTACATCAGTACTTAGCAAGCAGAGTTTATATTTTAGTAATCATAGATTTGGTAATCAGTTGGATAGCTTTAGTATTTCTATCCTGTGTATACTTTGCTCCTCATGACCACACATTAAGCCGTTCATTCTTCACTCTCAGTCACTACAGAGGATACTCCATACGAGCTACTAAAATTGCCTTTGAACCACACAGCTATCAGCTTGATTACTTAGGCAAAGCAGTTAACTTCCTATAGAAAAAGAACTCAAATGTGTTTTTTTCCCTTCTGTTCAGAGGAGGTTTTCAAACCTCCAATCACAATAGATTTAATCACATTTTTTGCCTTTTCCGAAACTTGGACATGGGACATGAGTTCAGTGTGCACAGCAGAGCTACTCTTCAGGGCAGCTCTGGAATGGTGCACACATCTTTCCCTCTGGCTGTGCCCCTGAACATTTCTTTCACAGTATATGCTTGCATGACTGTGGATCCTGTCTTAGAAATATTGTCCTTTTCAATGGGGTACTTTATCTCTGTGCTAATTGGATGCAGTGTCTTTATGTTATGCATGATAAATTACCAATCGAGCCAAAACTTTTCCTGAGTATTTAGAGAGGTAAAAGTTAAAGGAAGGAAAAGTGAAGGTCTGCAATAAGTCTTAGAAGAGGCCAAGACTTGCAATATAAAACTGAAACACCACAGAAAAAAGAAAAAAATAAAACAAAGAGAGGGAAGAAGAAAAAGAAGGAAGACATAAGTAAGGGGAAGCATTATGAAAACTGTAAATTAAATTAAAGTCAAGATATTAGTGATGCATTTATAATATAAGGCTGATTCTCATTATGACTAGAATTATCAAGTAAAGTGTAATTTTTCTTCCTTGCTTCCAGTTTGTACCAGAAAGCAGAGGAGAGAGGGATAATTTTCTCACTTGACCTAAAACTATTCTTTATTATCATATTTATAAAACAATTACAGCAATGTGAATGTGGTCACATGGCATTCTTCATCTATAAAAAGAACTCTAACATGTTTACAGCATATGTATGAAAGAACAGCTTCCCTCCATTTGCTGACAACAGAGTGATACAGCAGCCTCTTGTCTTGGTGAATAAACAATAAAACCCCAAAATTCAGCTTTTTATTTATACAAGAAAGGAGATTACATCAAAAAGTGTCATCCTCAATGTCCATAGCTGAGTTGCAATCTCAACTCCTCTAATACTGGTGCAGTGAGAATTGCTATTCTTGTCACGTTTGTAGTTGCACAGAAATTCCAGAAGACTTACTAGGATGCACCACAACCACCCTCACATGGCCTACTGTAACATTTTCTTGAAAAAAGCGGTAGAACTACTGGGCATATTTTGAAGGAAAGTTTTTTTCTGGTTGAAAAGTATAATTTCATTGTATGCAATATTTTTTAAGGAAATAAATTCGATAAATTTCTAACTGAAGAAAAAATAAAAAACTTCAAAACTTAACAGTGAAAACTTCTAATATCTTGTTTAAAGGTTCTGAGAATGAAAAAATGTTTGTTTCAAAATGCATAACATAATTTTTAAAAATTAAGGATTTTGGTGGCATGACAACAGATGAACTAAAATCTTCTTTTAATAACAGCTGGTAAATATGCATATATATTTCTATATAGTTTCTTGAGAGAATTAAAGATGTGAAGACATAAAGTCCAAGAGAGAGGCAGAGATAGAAACACAGGCAGATGTAAAATGACAGAATTGGAGGGAAAATATTATATGCTGAATATTTTTCCAAGACAGAACAATCATCTCCGTTTCTGGACAGCTCTTGAAGGCATAAATGTTTCTGTGCCCCAAACATAAAGGCATTTCTTGATCTTGAAGGAAATATATTTGAATTGAACTGTTGAGAAGATATGTTTCCACAAATCGAAAGGCAGTTGACATTGCTTACAACATCCACTTAACATTCATTCTGTGTTTGCCCCTGAAAGTGAAACAGAGCTGGGATAAGTTTGGTGGGTGGCCACAGCAGGCTGAAGGAAGGAGGCTGCCCATGAGCATGGCATAATACAGAAACTACTGCTGGGAATCTGATGAGAGCAGGAATATATAACCACATGGCTTCTTTCCTGAATGCATTTCCCCAAACCACAATGACAATGAAGAATTTGTCTGGTTTGTATTTGCTGCAAGCAGAAATGAAGACTTTGTCCCAAAACTCATATTTTTGGGGGAAATCCAGTCTACTAAGCCTGGATGCTAGTTTTAGGACTATAAATAGGGCTGCCCCAACAGCCTAAACTGTTAAAATGGACTTGAATAGATATGAAAAGGACTGGAGTGTTAACCTAAATATTAGTGTGTGTATATGTGTAAGGATGGAGAGAGTTAGGATCTGGCTTCTCATTGTAAACAGACAAGTCTCGGAGTATTTTCCCGAGGGAGATATTTGTTAAGTACCTGACTTCTGAGGTAATTGCATCCAATTGTATGTACATTCCAATTGCAGTTCAAAAGTACTCTCTGACAAAGACAATTTATGTGATGAACAGCAATTTCTAGCAGTGACAGAGAAGTCATAGTCCTCTTCACTTAGCTCTATGCTGTATTTTAATTTTTGACTGTGGCCAAGGTTACTGTTCAGGATGTCATTCGCAGGATTTTATAGTCAGAGATACTCTGACCCCTCTCCTTGAACATCTGTTATTGGCATAGGTAAATTTGTGGAGTCCTTATCAGATAGGCTTTAGCAAAGCATAGCATTCAAAGCAGGATGAACCCAAAATACTTTCCCAGTGAGCTAGTTCAGTATAAAGAAATGTTGTATTAAAAGTCCAAATAAAGATAAAACTCACACATGATCAAAATTATTCACATCAACTAAATTAAGGAAAATCAAATTTAGGCACCTGTCTTCAGACTCCAGTCCCCTCTGGCTTCTTTTGTCCTTCAGTAGAGGGAGGTTGACAAATCCAGAGGGAGAGAGCCAGTTGAAGGCAGAGCTTAGCTCTAGTTCTCTCTGTTCAAAAGATAGAAAACCCAGCAATGAACTGGGCAAGTTACATGGAATTAATCCAGGATGAGCCATCTACTTTTTTTCCATAGATAATAAAGGGTGTTCGGAGAAGGTATTTTCCTAATTGGACCACTAAATTAGATGCTAAAAAGAAAGTATAATGAATATCCAAAATAGGAAGCAATTCAAGCACAACTGCCAACTTCTGAGAAAAAAAAAAAAAAACAAAAAAAAAAAACCAGCACAAACAAACCCTTGTTCACATTCATTAAATGTGTTAGTCAGGCCTACATCCTCAAAATAATCTAAAAATAATATGGGCTCATAAAGAATGATAGATGACAGTCAGTCTTTTTTATCTTTGTGAACATCTGGATCACTGCAGTTATTTGCAATAACACCAGGAAATATGAGTAGGACATTTCTTAATGTTAAATGAATAGTAATTGTCAGGATGGGCATGGGCTCTGAGGCTCCAGCCTCACATTGTGACGTAAAGCAGCTCTGAAGTTGCAAAAAAAGCCACAAAAGCATTACATAGTGGATGTACAACTTTTCTGGGATGCTGGTGGAAAAGTTTCTAACCATCACCCTTATCTGCCAGATACTTATCCACTCCTGACTGTTGAGGGGCTGTGGCACATCAGGTGGAGCAGGAGTCATTTAACACGTGTTTCCACAGGAAATGATGACAACAAGTTGTTTCTAAAACTCCACATCTTTATTTAATTATATATAGTCTTTAGACTCTGCTGTAACTTAAAAGAGGGCAGGAAGCCTAGGTGTCCCAAACAGGACATTTGGTTAAGCCATTTCTCAAAAAAATGAGTTGTTTTGTTCTGTTTTTAAAGAAGTTGAAGTCCTGTCACATTCACAAAGATATCTTTATATGTACATAAGGCTAGATGACTAAATTCGACTCCTCTGTAGACTCAAAATTAGTCAAATTCAGATATTTCATTTTCCAAAGGATTAGATCAGTAATTAGAACATTTCAGGATTTTCTGGAAGTCAAGATTTTCCTATGTTGAGTAAACCATTAATAGCTTTGTGTACAGTTTACGGAAATATGTTTCTCCCTTTTCTTTTTCTTTTTTTTTCTTTATTTTTCCTCTTTTCTACAGAAAGTCTGTGAAGCATAACTAAGAGGTAAATATTTTCTTATTATTTTCCAGGTGACAACAGTTTTTAAAAATTTAAGAAACAGAGTTTTGCTCAGCTTAATCCGAAAAAAAGAAAAATTGTCCTTGTAAAGTTTACCTCCCAGGGAGAAATTAGTGACTTGCATTTCCAGCAAGAAAAATTTTTCTTGTCTTTCTTTTCCCTTACTCAGTTCTACTAAGTGTAGCATTGCCAGCCTTCAACATATTTGTCAGGAGCTTGAAAGTGAAAGAAAGATGGTGCAGACAATGTTAAATTGGCAGGAATTGAAGAAGAAACTAACTATTAATCTAAGTACAAGAAGGACTTGCATTAATTTAAATGTCTGGTCTAATAAATAGAAAATATAGCCCAAACAGGTGAAACTGAAATATTTTTTGAAACAATAGATAAACAAAGCTTACCTATTATAGAAGACATGCTCCTGACCAAGGACTAGGATTTCACAATTTCAGAAAACGCTCCAAAGCCTTTATCTTTAGAAGGAAGTAAACATTGTTAGGGAGGAAATTACAAGAGGAATATGAGAAATCAGCAGAGCATATCACTGCTATGCAAAGTTACATTCCTGATTTTCAACAGTAATATCCCTTTGCAGACCCATTGGCTCTGACAAGCAGACCTCACCAGGGCTGGTGCAGACAATGTTCTTAATGCTCAAATTTATCCTTAATGCACAGAGACACAGCGCTAAATTTTTGAGCACAGGGCTTGGACATGACTCAAGTGTTCTTGATGTCCCATGAACATAGTAAGTAAATAGCCTGAACTGTAATAAGAGTCAAACATATATTTTTTTCCTCTGATAAGGATGCCTGGGAGCTGGGGATAATTGTATTCCCTAGCAGGATCCATTTCTCGACTTGAAGGAACTAAACAACCATCAAGTATCTTCAAAAAACTAAATGACTTGACGACGATCATCATTTCAATCATTGTACAACCTGCTTTTATCCAATGCAGGGGAAATGATATGAGCTTGCAAAAAGACTGTATCTTGACTTTTGTAGAACCAAGATATGTCAGAGAAACAAGGAATTCACTCATCTCTGAACTCAATCACGTGTGAATTGCAAACAAGAGGTGAGGAGTGGACTAGAATAAACAACAGCTACCAAATCCTACTAAATTAATGGGTATATGGTGCACAGTGCCACATATTCTGAACTTTCATGGGAAGGAATACTCCAGAAGAGTATGAGGCATTGAGGGTAGAGGGGCCTGTCCTCAGATAGATCCAGCCAAGCCACTGTCAATCTGTGATTCAGCTCTGGTCCTCAGAAAGGCTAAATAACATCAATATTCCACTAATTTGCTTCTGCTGATTCCAGTTCTGCAACCAGTTTTCTCTGAGCTGTGCTCCATTGCCTGCTAGTCTTATGCCCAAAGATTATTTAGATATTTAATGACTGGTGAAAAGAACTGAAAAACAGGTTTAAGTGAAAGTGGACAATGGAGAAATTCTTGGTCCAGCACCTGCCCAAAGGCAGCCATGAAGTTCAGTACATCCATGGAGAATATTTGCTTTTGTTTAATAATTTAACACATTATTAAGAGTTGACATGGACTCAACTTCAGCTGTATACAGCTACTTCAACACTTCTTCCTTTTATTGAACAGCTAGCACAATTACCTAGTTCACAGCTATTTAAAACAGATATCAATTTACCCCGAAGTCTCTAAGAATTTTATGTATGTTTAAAGTCTTAAAGATGTTTGACAAAAAGTTTCAGTAATGCTGGTAATCAGTGCTCCGTGTCATCAACCACTGTCTATCTGATTAAGGGCTAGCATTCTTTTAAGAACACCAGTCTCTAGTCTATANTCAACCACTGTCTATCTGATTAAGGGCCAGCATTCTTTTAAAAACACCAGCCTCTAGTCCTTGTAAGGACTTGTGTTCTTCTGTTTGACCTTTCAAAACAGAGGCCTTGGCTCTGTAGGGAAGACACTAGGTCACAACAGAGTTACTAAACAGCAATTATGCCTTATCACACAATCATGTAAGGCATGTGAGCACCTGAGCATCTGCCACTCCACTGTAAAATAGTAAATAAATACATGGAAATGCAAGTAAGGGAAGTAACCTCCTAAATACTTCATAGTCCTGCCATTTATTGCCTCATCCATAATGTAAAGGAAATTTGTGGTCAGAGCCTGGATGTGCCAAATCTTACAAGGAAAGGCAGTAATTCAGAATTGAAAAGCTAGAGCAATAAAATTAATCATTTTCATTGATATGAATAAAATTCCAGTACAAATAATAATGTTACATATTTACTTGTGTTGATTCTTAGAAAGAAATAAATTATTCCCAGTATGTATTACCTGAACAATAAGAACTGTGCCACAGATCAGCAAAGGCACCACTATTATGTTCATTCAAAACTCAAAATTGATTTGGTTGCAATTCAATGTGCAAAAACTTTTAATTTTCCAAGAAATTTAAAGGCAGAAACATTTTGAACTGTAGAAAATAATCTTATTTGGAAAAGCAAATTTTTTTTCTGGTTTTGTCTTGAGAAATATATATTATTAAATCAGGGAAAATGAAGGAGAAGAAAGTGATTTGACAATGTATCCCACAATATTCTTATTTCCAATTTGTATTTTTTCAGTCTGAATCAATCTAAAAATTTCAGCTAAAAATATAATTATATAACCATGCTTGGGGAGTGGTAATTAATAGGACATTCTTTACATGGAGTTGGTAACAATGCTGGAACTGTCTTATTCAATACCTTTGTGGGGGATCAGAGTGTATTCCCATCAAGTTTCAGATTACATTGCTCTAGAGGGAGTAGGAAGTGGGCTCTAGGGCTCTTCTGCCATTCGAAAGCATCCAAGGCTTGCTTGAGGAGTGAGACAGCAAGAATGTAAAGATCAATAAGGATAAATTTTTACCTGGGAAGGAAAAACAGCTACAGCAGCACAGGCTGAGCACTGACTGCCTAGGAAGCTGCTGTGCAGGAAAATTTTTGAGGGTCCTGCTGGGTTGGACCAGAGCTGATCATGGGCCTGTAAGTTTCCCTGTAAGCAAAGGGGTTAACAGCAACCTGGACTGTAGGCACAGGGCAGAGCCTGGAGATCCAGGGAAGGAACTATTCTCCCCTACCCCATACTTGTTAGGTCATAAACTCAGTGCCCAATATGGGGCTGCTCACTACGAGGAAGACACTTTTAAACTGGAGGACATCAAGATGATAGGAAGAGGAACATTTCTCAGGAATTGGGTTCAGCCTGAAGAACCCAAGAGCAGCCCCCACCAACCAAAGGGAAGCTCTTCAGGAACTGTAGCTGAGCTTCTGCCTGCAGTGCATTGAGGGACAAGGTGTAGGAATAGAAGCAGTAGAGGTAGAGACTAGAGAAACATTTTGCCCATGAGGACAGATGAGCACTGGTATCAGTAACCCAGAGATATTTTGTAGTCTCCACCCATGGAGGTTTTAAGGTCTTGACTATATATGAATCCATGAGAAATCTAGTCAGATCTCTTGGGGATCCTGGTCAGAGCAAAAGGTTGTTCTAGAAATCTCCTGAGGTCTCTTCTGACATACAGTGTATTGTGATTCTATGATTCTCTAATTTATAATGTGAAAGAAAAAGACATGGTTTTTGTCATAAAGAAATAAGAGGTCAAAATGCTCCATTACAATTAAGAAATTAAACTATGTATGTTTTGAAAAATTTAATGGTTTGGTTTTTTTATTTCAATCCATATTTCAGCAAAACCAAACTCCCTGAGGAAGTTTTGATGCTGATGGAGCAGCAATCTTGGATGAAGGATGGTCCTTTAGGAAATCTTTGAATAGTTCCTGAAGGAGTTATTTACATCAGGAGAAAGGACCTTAGTTTACTGTGTTTTATTGACATAGATTGGAAGTGATCACTGCATTGGAAAGCTTCTAATCTTAGAGACACACAGGAGACAAATCAGGGAGAATGGAGTCTGACAGTGGACAGCAGCACATTTAACTTGTCTCTGCATAACTTGGCTACATTGGTTTTGCTTTTTTTTCTGAACCACATCTGTTAGTTCTTCATGAAATCTGTAGGAAAACAAATAGGAAATTCACAGTCCAGTGGCTGAAACTTTTTTTTCTTCATATGGACAGTGGTAGGAAAAAGAAGACTTTTAGGTGTCCCTGCTTCATTTGCAGTAATGAGGGACCCACAGAACAACTGCATTCACAAGGTGAAAAATAAGATTTGGTTTTGGTGAAATGATTAAAGCAGCTCTGTGAAAGAAAATATTAAAAGATTCTTTCTAAAGCAGTTCAGCAGTGCTTCAGGAAAGCTGGCTGGAATAGCCTTACTCTTAGTCCTTTTTCTTCAGACTTGTCCTTCTCCACAATGTCCTGATACTCCTGTTGGAGCTGAGTGATAAGAAAAGCATTTCTGTTACTGTGTGGAAGCAAGTTAGAAGAGTCACATTCAAAGCATTACTCAAACTGACTCTTTCAAAGAAACTAATTTAGAAATCTCTGTTACAACTGTAAGGTTTTCAAACAATCAAAGATGAGAAGTAGGTTTCTAAGCAGTGGTCTCCCTACCTGCTGGAGGAACTTTCCTCCTTTGACAATCTCTTGTTTAGTCACAAAAGAGGAATATGTACATTTTATAGAGTTCTCTAATCCACATATTCTACACAGTCATTTTCAGATGAGATTGATTATCCTTTGGAGACAGAAAATTTTAGAAAGGAAAGATACCATTATTTAAATAACTTAAGGGTGTTCTCCTATATTTTTGATTTATTGAGGTCATCAAACAAATAAATGAAAAAAATCTCTTTCATATTATATTTGTTTAGCTAACCCAAGTACATGACCACTGGATTTGGCTGTACACAGGTGGAAATCATTTATGAGTCTGCAATAGCAGGAGATAAATACAAACAAAGGACCCTGCATTTGACAGACCTGTACAAATATATCGGTCACTTTTCTTCAGAGGTATCTGACTTGTCTTTGTTCCTCAATCAATAATGTTCTCAAATGATTAAACAAGTTGATTTGTCCATTGTTTTTAGAACATGTCCTTGCTCATAACTCTTCAAAGTCAAATAGAATTTGCGTGTGATACTATTCTATCCTCTAGAAGGCTTTTTCTTTCCTGCAGGAAAAGTCACCTGTTGCCTAATATAATTGTATTTCAGTAATAGTCTATGCGGCATTACCAGTGATTTTGACAGTTTTCTTACTCAGACCTGAGGTTTTTTTTGGTTTTGCTTTTTTTTCTTTTTTGATAATGTTAATAGGCATGCAGTTAACATTAAATGCATGCATGCCTTAGTTCTTTCTTATTGAGTGCTGTTTCAATGAACCACTGTGGTGTGTTCACCCTGGCCAGAAGCTAAGCTCCCACCAAGCTGCTTGCTCTTTTCCTCATTAGTGGGGTGGTAAAGAGAGATGTAAGAATAAAAACTGAAAACTTGTGAGTCAAGATCAAGTTTTATAAATAAAGCAAAGCTATGTAAAGAAGCACACTCAATGAAAAGTTTTGAATCCATTCCTCTTATCACATTCTAGTGATTATTTGGATATAAATCTCGTTTCTTCCATCTTTGACTTGGATATATTTATTTTCAGCCTTTTTTTTTAGGTTAGCTTAGATAAAATCTGTAATCATCATACTGAGTAAATTCCATTCCTTGGATCTGCCTGTGTAACATGCACAATATAAAAAAACCTTAATTGCTTAGTTTAGGCATTTGAAGTACACCATAGGGAGCACTTGCCTGAAGGTATGTTAAAATTCTTACATTCCTTATGAGAGCCAGGCCTAATATTTGGGGTTAAGAAAACCTTTAAGCAACAGGATGTCTAAAACTAAAGCTTTGGAATTTAAAAACTTAATTCCTATTGTGGATCTAGCCTCAAGTTATCAGATAACTTTTTTGAAGCCAGATCTTCCAAGATGTGGTGTAAAAGCATATTCTCTGCACAAATTGTGACAAAATTTAGATTAGAATAAATTTATTTCAATTAATTAAACCAGCAGTTTAAGAGGAATACTGGAACTCTATAGCTATAATACATAGTATCTGAGCTGTTTCCTGGTCTTACTACAAGACACTTATGGGGACATGATAACAAATTTAATCAATCATTATATAATTACGAAGACAGAATATCTTCAAAAAGGTACTCTTTTTTAGATAGAAGAAATTAAATCTTTAGGAAAGAAATTGAACCCAATAGGAATAACCTGAATCTCGTGAATGCAGGGAATGAAGAAACTTGAATTTTGAGCTTTTAAAAGCATGCATAGCTCTGGGGAACCCATCCTAATTGGTCTAACACAAGCAACTGACCTGCAACCAGATAGCTCTCAGGGACTAAAGTACTCAACACCAGGGCACAAAGTTTCTCAGAGCTAACTGAGAAAGCCAGTTCAGGCTACCATCATCACGAAAGATAACCAGCTTCTGATATTTTTGCAAGTATATTTCGTCTTTCTCTTTCTGATAACTCTGTCTCTTTCTATTACTCTTCAGGGGGATGGAGGGGTGGGGATGATAAAAATGGAGATGGGAGTGGGAGGGAGTAATTTTGTCTACATTTTTGGTTATGGGGCAAAACCTAAAAATTTCAAAACACAAAGAAGGTTCTACATTTTGCAAAATCCTTGTTTTAAGGCTCAGTTTTGTAATGAAATCACCACAGCAGTGTGGTAAATAAACTTTACATTGTTGCATAGCTGTCTTTGTGTATGCTTCAGACATAATGCAAGCAAGGCAAAGGCAAAGGCAAGCTTAAAGGCACTTCTTTTTGTTGTTTCCTTATGGACCCTTATGGATCAAATGCTCAGACACAGATAACATAGATAGCACAAATATCAAATTATT
Source organism: Polioptila caerulea (assembly GCA_013397295.1). Lineage (NCBI taxonomy): Eukaryota > Metazoa > Chordata > Aves > Passeriformes > Certhiidae > Polioptila > Polioptila caerulea. Next base: position 1,831,633 of record VYXF01009199.1, on the reverse strand, counting down.
AAGTTACAGTTTCCAGATGACAGGTCTATATCGTGCATATTAGGGCTTCACCTGCACTAATTTTAATGAATACTTTATTAAGCAATTATCTCTTCTATGCCCTATGCACTTCCCTGGATATTACAGAGGGTGTAATTGCCTAATAGTGGAATATTTTCCAAATGAGTTATTTTAATTATTTTTGTTCTATCTTTTTTTGCCTTAGCACCTGGGTAACAAGAGGTAGTTTCATTTTTCTCTTTTGAGATTGGCATAAGGACCTAAACACTACCCAGTTTATAGAAATTTTATAAGTTTTGTATACTGCCATCCCTTCTGCTATGAAGTCCCTTCTGCTCTTTCTTTTTCCTGCACCCTGCCTCCACATGTCTCTCAATTTCAACATACACAAAAACCTATTTCATAAATGAAATCCATTCCCAGCCGTCACAGACACTTAAAGCATTACCATCATTTTTCACAGATCCTAAAATCCTTCCCCTGGGATCCTTGTTCAATCTATTCCTGAAAACCATGATAAGCATGTTGTGATTTTATATTTTTCTTTATGCCTCTTGAAGTACAGTTTGATATTTACATCTACTGATCATGTGACAATGTAGAAGGGTTTTTTCCTCCCTCTTTTTAAGATAATTTCCCATGACAATATGGTTGAAGCATTAACAATTCTACATCTTTTGTTACTGTGATTAAAAGCATGCCACTTTTCATCTGTTTTAATCATTCACAGAGAATGGTATCTGAATTCTGAGAAGTGGTCTAAGGGATGGTAATCTAAATTCTAAGGACTTATGTTTATAGTTATGTCAGTTCCATGTAATTACTGAAATGAAGTGTATGTAGAGGTACTAAATAATATTAACTACACTACATAAAGTCAGAAAGAGTAGTAACTAAAAAAATAAAAACACTAAAGGGGAGACTATTATTCCCTCTAGAAAGATGACTTGGATTTGTTACAAACTGCCCTAGAAGGCAAGAGTAACCCAGGATCTTATTAATAGATCCCTTAGGGGGTAGCCAGGTGGGGGTCAGCCTCTTCTCCCAGGTAGCAAGTGACAGGACAAAATGGTATTTAATTGTACTAGGGGAAGTTAGATTGGATATTTGGAAAAAAAAACTTCCTCACTTAAAAAGGGTGGTTGAGCATTGGAACAGTCTGCCCAAAAAAGAGATGGAGTCGTCATCCCTGGAAATTAGAAAATAACTTGTGAATGTGGCAGTTAGGAACATGATCTAGTGGTGAACATGGTGGTACTAGCTTAACAGTTGTACTCAATGATCTTAGGGGTTTTTCCAAACTAAATAATTCCATAATTTCATGTTCAGAATTCATTGTACCATCCACTTTATTTTTCCTTTCAGTTAAACTGTGCTTATAAAGAACTTCTTTCCAGAGGCCTTACATTTTAATATGGCCACCACAATTCTTCATCCTCCAAACTTTTCTAACACAGCTAATAGATTTCTATTTCTTCACAAGTTTCTCAATTATTTTACTTGTGGGTTTTTTTGTTTTTTTTTTTATATATACTACGTTTTTATGTCTTGTTTGGGCCTAAATCTAAGCCTTTGCCATATTTTTATTTTGGCTGCAATCTGTTGCTACCTCTACCAAAATCTTGATAAGAGGCGTCATGGAAGTTAACAATTGGGAAGAAATTATTCCATTAACTAAGATCCCACACATCTTGTTGCCAGTGATGTGTAGGTTTATATTTGAATTAACCAGCTTTTCATAACTTTTCATAAAAATATAATATTTAAATTTGTAATTTTCATCTTCCTTGGTGATTGTTGTTGATTAAAACGTCAGTATATTTTGCCAAACATAATTTTATGTCCACAATTTCTCACCAGAACTTTTTATAAACTCATTGATGTCTCAGTCCTTAACTTATAATATCAGAAATTAACTGCATTAACAAGAGAAAAATATTTGAAAAATTGTTTTAACTTCTTTTTTTAGTTTTTGCCTACCTATGAAAATGAATAATTAACCACAAATTATTAAAAATTAACAAATGCAATTGCTTAGAGTTTATTTATGAAGGAGAGATTGAAATACAAACCAATGTAAATGATTTGGCATTAACTGTATTCTTAGTTTGAAATATAATCCATGAGTTACAATGCAATTTGATTATATTTTCATTGCATTAATACTGACAATACAAATTTCCAAAATAATAAAACTATCTTTTTAATAAATACTGGAATTTGTGATAAAATATGTTGATTTAAAAGCATTTCTAAGAGTGGAAGTTTTTTGACTTTTGGATTTACATCAGGATACACATTATGTGTACAGTCTAAATAATGAGATCATGGAGTTGAAATTTTGCCAAAGTAATTTGAATTCTGGGTTTTCACAATGTCAGCTGCTGTACTAGTATCCAATTAAGGTGCTACATTAAATTGCAGACATTAGCGTACTGCTATCTTTTACTAATTCAACTTTTATGGGCATCCTCAGAAAGTTTTATTTCTAACAGGTTGCATATATAAATTACTTACAAATAAAAATTATCTAAGTACTGCTTCTTAAAATGGTTTTAACAAGTCTGAAATAAAGAATTGTGTTAAAGGAAATAGCCTTTTTCAGTAACTGTCTTTTACAGCTATTTATGTAGATTTTAGACCAATGTGGATTTGATCATATGGAGATTACATTTTTACAAAAGGTGACCACCAGTGGAGCAATACACATATATCATAAGTTTTTTTAATCTCCCTTGTATTTTGGATCTGGTTCCTTTAGCCATTGAAATATGAATGCATCAACTTTCTTGTAATACATTATTCTATTCTTAAGGTAAGGTCACTCATGTTCAGTAGCAAAACCCCACAGCAGTTCTTTTTAAAGCTATTGTAATGAGCACAGTCATGTACTAGCAAAGGACTTAAAGTGAAAAATTGTTTAAGGGATAGTTTTTATACACTATAAATTTAAAGATATTCTAGCAGAATAAGAGATAAAATATTGGATAGACAAAGTTTGCAACTTCTATAGCAGAATAACACTCCTCTAATGAATGCATCAATATTACAGGAGAGATTTCAATGACCAAAAAAATAAAAGTGTAGGGTATTTATAGGCTGAGATCCACTAATCGTAACAAGAAGTATGTGTGGTCAATACAAGAATGTGTACTCAAAGAGTTTTTATGTCTGAATATATAGCCTACTAAAGTGATTTTCTCCTCTGTTTCTTCATCTTAGAAAATCTGCTGTTTATCCTTATATGGTGATTCTGTCTGGTTGTGTCTGAGGGTGAGACAGAGCAATTAGGACACATTTTTTAGTTACTCAGATTGTTAGTTGAACTTCAATCCCAGATGGGGTTGAAATAATTAAAGGGAGACAATTGTCACAGTGGTTGAAAGATACCAATGTCTCATGGCCCAGGAGGTTTCCAGAGACTCTGACTTTGTTAGTCACATTCAGTGTTTATGTGCCCATGACAATGGCCCTCAGCACCATTTCAGAATCACACGTGCACTCTTGGAAAATAGCTTGATGTTTGTCTAAATGCTCACATGTTGAGGGTTTTCTCAATATTTGTTTGTGTTGAATGACAGAAGCATTATGGCCTGGATGATCAGTGCTCTACTGCTGCGTACTTGTTTGATTCTCATTATGTTTACAATAGCATCTGCCCCAAGCAGGGAAGAATCAGTGTTGAACTGTTGTTGAAACTCTTGGTTTGAGACACAGTTTGGGCTGAAATGATGTTCAATTTAGTTGACTTGGAGAGCTCGGAACAAAGATGTTCCATGAGTAGTCACTGAAAGAAGAAGGTTTAAGTAGTTGTGTAAAAAGTTGTATGTATGTAAGAACATATCTTTTTAGGCAATATGACTGGATAACTGAGTTAACAGAGACAATATTTCAGGTTCATTATTGGTCTGTTTTACTAGTTTTGATCCCAGCTTCATGATTCAAAGACAACTTGTAGAACAGAAGCACATCCACGGAAAATAATCCCCAAAAGAACATCAGAGAAAGGATTTATTTATGTTATTCAAATTGAATGGTTAAGAAATGTCTTAAATACTTCATTTAGATTAAAATATGCTACAGGAACTACAGTGATATGTAACAGGAAAGTTTGTAAAAATCACACCATCACTTTTTTTCACAATAGATTCATACTATTTCATCTCTTCAAGTATCCAATTATCAGATATTATAACTACAAATATTCTGCCTCCTTATTTGTTACTATATTATGCATGGAGATTTCTTTCTGCAATTTAAACTAAGATTGAGGATGGAAGGCATGAACAACTAGCAGCACTGCATGAGACCTATGGACAGGGTCAATGGGTAAAGGGCATGGGGTGGCATGACAGGAAAGAACTTGCATATCAGCAAGGAAATGCCTAAAAGGCACCATTCTGGGGAGTTCTCCCAACACTTTCCAGGAGCTCAGCATGGGATGGTTCATTGAAGTGCCTGTATATTCCCCATGCAGGCAGCATGGGGAACAAACAAAGCAGGCCTTTATCATGTTGGGATCTTGGAGACTTTCCAGGATGGTTCCCATGACTGGAGTGTTTCAACAAAGGGATACAGGCTCATTAAGAAGGACAGAAAAGGAATAAAAGGAGAGATATTTGCCCTTTATGTGAGAGGGCAGCTGGAGTGCATGGAAGCTCTGCCTAGGATTAGTGGGGTTGAATCCAGAGATAAAGTTATAAACATTGAAGTCCAAATGGAACTGAACCTGTTAAGGAGTGTCAAATATGATAAGAAGAATAAAGATGACAAAAGGAAGACCAAATAAATGTGAGCTCATTCCTCAAGAAAATGGAGACCCTGGTTACAGAGAATGGAACCAGACTTGTTTTACTGTGGCAGGGCCAGAAGCAATGGGCACCACCTGAAACACAGGAGATTCTCTCTGATCATCTGAAAACCCTTTTTTTTACTGTGAGGGTGTTGGAGCACTGGCCCAGGTGTCACAGAGAAGTTGTGAATTATCTCTCTTAGGAGACATTCTGGTATGATCCTGGACAACCAGCTCTTGGTGACCCTGCCATAGCTGGGGAGTTGGACTAGATGACTTCTGGAGGTCCTTAACAATTTTAGCTTCTCTGTGATTCTGAGGTTGTGTGGCTCTCTGAAATAAATATTCTATATACTATGATATTCTGATTCTATGAAGTATTTCAGATAAATTGTAGATAATCACTGTGCATTTATTTCTTGTGCTTCTTATTCATTGACTCTTCTTATTAATGATAAGAACCAACTGTCTGTTCTCTGGTCCTTACAGAAAGTTACTAGTCATTCATCTGAACTTTGAGAAAATATGGAATTAATTTCTAACAGTCAACTTTATCCATACATGTTTTCCAGCATTTTATATTTCCCTTCATATCAACAGGACGAAACACCTTTGTACGAGAGAAAACTTTGTACAGTCTTAGTCTCTCTGCACAGGAAACAGTTTCTTTTTTTTTTTTTTTTTTTTTTTTTTTTTTTTTTTTTTTTTTTTTTTTTTTTTTTTTGTTATTCTTCGTTGAAGAGGATGGACCACCTAGGTTTGTACATTGCCTCTAACCAAGATGTTAACAAGACACCAGTCACACACTCTGGTTGTTTTTGATTTGAAAAAAATTGCAACATTTTATTTCTACAAATTTTAAGTGTTCTGACTGGTTCTTGATATTACATAGTTTCGATACTCATCTTTGTTAGATAAGAAGAATATTTATGAATTAGAATTATTATCTTTGGTCTTGTTTTTTTAATAAATACTCTCATGGTGAAGTTTTCTGGTTACAGTTACTGCTGACAGAACTACTCTTTAGGTTATCCATGTTATTTCAGAGTGTTTAAACAACTTCTGGCAATAACTTGATAGCTGAAAACTTTAAATCAATTTTTTTTCCATATCCTTAGTTAAAAAAATAAATCCACAAAGGATAATTATGGCACAGACTAAGTCAATAAAAATCTAAAGAAGAAGAAATTGATGGACTGTAACTTGATGTTTAGAAATGGTACCTCAATAATGATTTAATAGTACTTGTCAGTAGATGTTAATATATTTTCCTTCTCCAAGCAGATGCTCTCTACAGTCACTACTGGTTTTCACAGGGTTTTCAACTCTGGGTCACTGCTTCCCAGTTTGTATTAGTATTGACTGATCAACAGTCATTCTCTGAAAGTCCTGGTCTGGCTATGGACCTTGTTCCAGGATTGAATTTGTCATTAGGTAACTGTATTTGATTTTTTCAAGTGGGGTTCTTTTCCTTTTTGATAATATCAAATGTCTTCTTTTTTCCCCAAAATGGTGAACTCTATCCCCTTATTTTTGAAAATCCAACAACCAAAATACAAAAAGAAAATCTACTATGATAAAAATTATAAATTATTATATTTATATAATGAATTTGCCTTTTACATACTTTATAATGAATTTTTTCTACCCAGTTATTTTGATTGGCTGGTTCCTCAGTGTGTATCCTAATCACATAATCAGGTTAAAGTTATTAGCAGTGCCTTGCATTTGGTAAAATCTATGCATTTCTGAATATATAATAGGACTTGGTCTTTTTAGTGCTATTAGCTAGCACTTAATGTCTTCAGTTGCACAGCTGTAATAAATTAGACCTAATGTTTGCATGGTACTGATTTACCAAATTCTACGAGCATAGAAAACTAAAAACTAAAGTTCTGCCTGTAATCATCTGTAGAACTGTTTTCATGGTCATATGAAGGTGCTATTTTTGTATCAGGCAATCATAATCTTTTCACATTAATGTTATTGCTCCGATCTGATTAGCACTTCTCCTTTAGTTCTGACAACTCCATGACAACTTTTTGACATGTCCACATTTTTTGACATAATCAGAACTTTAGTCCTATTTTTGAAATAGCCAGAACTCCTTTTGTATCTCAGCCCACAGAAAACAACCTGTCAAATAGTAATTTTAAAGTTTCTACAATAAATTTCTGTGATGATCAGTAAAGTAATTAGGGCTCATTTCCTATTATTAAATCAATTTGATTGCAATATTATTTTCTCACCTGTGTAGTAATCATAACATAGAATCAAATACCTGCAGTATCATCACTATTTCAGGCAAACCCAGAGATGCACTACAGGCACTCATACAGCTATTTTTTTAATGCTATTCCCTAAACAGAAATAACTTAATTTTTGTCTTAGTCAATTCCATGCCACCAGCATACACTGGTTCTGGTTTCTTCCTTAAGCCTTTATTCCTACACTGAAACTCACTTCCATGTAGCTCTAGTATGATAAATATGCGCAAGTCATGTGCCTTTCACTATGGCAGAAATGATTGAAGTATTAGAACTTTATTCACCACGGAGGAAAAAACACCCCAAATCTCTGTCAGGGAGATATATCCAGGGTAACCACATAGAATCACAGAATTACAGAATGGATGATGTTACAAGGGATCACTAAGGTGGTTATTACATCACTCCTGTGCAAAAGAGTGTTAGCTGGAGCAGGTTGCTGAGGCCCTCGCTGATTCAGGGGAGATAGAGGCACCACAGCTTCTCTGATAAACCTGTGCAACTCTTTTGGCAGAGCCCTTTTGTCATAGACATTGTTCTTTGGCACACAAAACTAGTGATCTACTACTTATTGTCAGAGCATGCATCCATACTCAGCTGCAGAAAGCCACTGCGTCCTCTCTACAAACATAAGGAGTCAATGGCCGTCTCTGTTGGACAGAAATACAGGTCTGAGGAAGGCAGACTTCTGGTCCTTATCTTAAACATAGAGCTCCATCTGTCCCTGCAGACATAGTGCCTACCCCTGACAGAGGTAAGCCTCCTTCCTGACACCGAGTAAGTTTCTACATAGCCGAACTGTGGCATGTCTAGAAAGAGACAAGAACACATTTCTGTTGCTGGCACAGTTTTCATGATAAACACATTCATATGATGCTATGAGTCACTGTTTGTCAGCAGAACAATATGGCTGATGGCCACTCTGTAAACAGCTGTCTGGCCAATACCATACCTGCCTTGTCATACACTTATCCAACCCTTATCTCACCAACCTGGCCTTGCTAAACAACTTTAACTTCTCTTAGCAAGGCAATGACTTACAAGTCCAGTATAGAGGGCTGCCAAGATTGTTAGGAGAGTGTGAAATAAAAGAAGTGGTTATAATAATTTTTTCAGCCTTTTGAAGAAAAGTAAAGGAAAGAGGTTACTCCTTTCTTAAGCCCTGAGAAGAGGATGTAGAGAAGTATTCTTCGAAGTGGTTCTCAATGACAGGAAGAGTAGCAATGAACCCAAGCTGAAAATCAGTTGGAAACTTATTTAATAAATAGAAAAATTGTTTGTTGTGAGTATAGTTTTTCACTGACAGATATTTCACAGGAACCTCCACCCTTGCAGTTATTCAGGAGAAGGATCGGAGCGAACTGCTTCAGGTAGACCTGCTCTGAGCAGTTATTGGACTACATGACCTCTGGCAGACTCTTTCAGCCTACATGGTGCCATGATTCTCTGATGTCTGAAGACACACAAAACTGAGATGATCGAAATCACAATCAAGTTTGTTTTCAGAATTTCACACATAAGTGTAAGAGATGATCCTGGAAAGACTTATAAACATATTTTCACTTTATGGAATTTGAACAATATCATTCACTACTTTACAGGCTTAATTTACACTGCTCTGAATGAAGTATGAGTATAAATCTTAAAATTCGTCTGACTCCCTCTCCTTGTAAAGCAAATATGTGTTTATTCTTGAAGTATATATATAATCCCTTTGGATTGTTCTCATTTTCAAATTTTAGAAGTAAATTGAAAGAATAAGAGATAAACCATGGAGCAGTATGTGTTCAGTATATCTGGATTCTTTCATTCTGCTTTTTGAAGAATTAACAGACTGTTTTATCATTTAGGTTATGGGAGAAAAGTTGAATAAACAGGTTCAAATTCAACCTTACTGTTTAGCCTTCTGATGTTTCAGGAAAAAGTGCTTTCATTATGCAGAGGAAATAGTTAGCACTTTCATTTTTTACCTAAGCTGCCATTAGCTGGAAAATTGGCATAAGACAGGAACCTCT
>VYXF01009199.1:1778410-1822493 GCA_013397295.1 Polioptila caerulea | reverse complement strand
AAAAAAAAAAACTGAAGCACACTCCATGGGTTTCCACTGGAATTTGAAAGTCCTTCTAAAGTTTGTTATAAAATATTTCCTGACTCTTTAAGAGTTTTTTACTTAATGCCTCCTCCCAGCCCTTCCATTTTCCACATTTCACTGTTGGAAATCCAATGATAAATTCAAAGATTTCAAAAAAGATAAGACGACTACCATTTTCTTCAGAACTGAAAGGAAGAGCTTAATCCAAGTGTGTTTATTCTAAATATTTCCCTGGCTGATCATTTAAAATAATCCTCAAGATTTTCACCACAACAAAATTAAATGTATTGGTTTATATGTTACAAATGTGTCCCTGAAGTTTCTTTTAAACTGGCATAATCATTATTACTTGATTCTCAAAGCCATTTAAATATAGCTAGAAATACAGAACAATTATTTTTGGATTTAGATACAGGTTTGGGGCTTCAGTATTTTCTGAATATTTAACCAAATCTAACTTTTTGAACAGAAAGAAAGGGAAAAAAAAAAAAGTCCAACAAACAAACAAACAAACAAACAAACAAACAAAACACCCCAAGAAATCAACCAACCAACTAACCAACCAATCAGCCAACCAATCAAAACCAAAGACCCCACACTACCCAATTCTTGAATTCATGTTCCTATGCAGCATATTCATTATTTTCTTCCCTAGAGATTTTGTGCTTGAATCTAAGATTTTTACATAGACATGTAATTATTTTATGTATGGTATTTTTTTGGTTTTGTTGTTTGTTTTTTTTTTTTAATATGGTAATTAATTTCTATGGAACAGATGTTGCCTGTATCTGTGCATTCCTTGACTGCTAGCTGAAATTTCCAGTTATTTCCTCACTCAGATGAGTATATTTAAACTATGACCTATTTATCCTTTTTTCTTCAAGATCTAAACATTCTCTCTCCCATCTTCATTCATGACATATTTCTATGTTTATGGAACACACTGATGGGGGTGCAGATGGTGTTTTTAATTCTTGCTACCTTTGCTAAGCCCAGCAGCCGCCTCTGTGCTATGTTTAAGCAACACCTTTGAAAGCAGAGACACAAAAGAATGTTTTTTTTAGTGCTGATTTAGAATCAAGTAAACAGCTGAACCAGATGACTGGCTGCCTATAGATGTATGAAAAATAATGAATGCTTCAGAAGCTGTTAAAATGTGATAGCGATAACAATAACATGATTATACTTGCCAGTGGGTTTACAATGTTGTACAGGTACTGTGCAGTGTGGAACATTCTCTCCCCTAAGTAAAGAGACCTGGAAATATGTAGGGAGGCATTCCACATTCTGCAGGACAGTTCAATTCAGTGAGATGTAGTCTCTAGCTGTTCACACTCATAGAAAATGCTGTTCTTTATCCTGAGAACAAAAGAAACATGAGAAAGGCAAGTTTCTTCTACATCTGATACTGCAACATGTAAGAGAGATTTGAGATCTAGTTCTGGCAATCAGACTAAACCATGCTTCGAAAGAGACATAATGAAATTGGCCTGGAGCTATAGCTAGAGAAAGTAGGTTTCTTTCGAGGATAAAAATATATATTAATAGTTCTGTTTACATCACATAAAATATGTTCTATCTCTGGACTTAAATGTATAAAACCATAAGACCTTGAATATTCACACATGGTTGAGATTTTTCATATGCCTAAGAACCTAGCTAATTTGTGGCCCTAAGCATATTTCTGGATTGTTTCTGGTCCAAATAGTTTAATTAACTATTCTAAAAATACTTAAAATTGAAAAATTAAGAAATAAAATCAAAGCAGTAACACTTTCTGTAACAGAAAAAAATTATACACCATAATCAGCTTCTACCCATCTTCTCCCAAGTTTTCCTCAAAGCTCCCAGTAACTCTTTCACGGCTGTCCCTAACCCTTCCACCCTTTGAAACAGCCACTGAGTTTTTCAGATCCCTCAGAGACACCCCTCAGCTTCCTTTACCTTTGCAATTCCTCAGACTCCGTTGTTCTTTTAAGCCATGATATTTTACCTCTGTCAAACGAATTCCCTGCTCTTCCTCTCTTTCAGAACCTGCTCTGTCACCACTCAAAAACTGAATTAAGTCCGTGTTTCATATGAGCACTGAACATGTTCAATGGCGGTGTTTTGAGCAAGAGTTGCCTTGGGTGGCCTGTCAAATATTACTCAAACCAAGGTTTTCTGGATGATAAAGAAAGATCAGTGAATAGAAAACAGAGTACTACAAGGGACACAGAAGAATAAGAGAAAACAGATACTAAGTAAAAAGATACTTTCCAAACAGATACTAAATAAAAGACTATATATCACTCCTGGACTTTTCAGTTTATGAAGCTGCCTGTATTACACTTTTTGTATATTGATGAAGAAGTAAAAAACTCAGGCTTTTTGTGGGACTCATCTATCTAAAAAGAACTTTCCTAGCACAGATAAACATTATTACTTTTCTATGTTTCTTCCCAGTCCTGGCTGCAACAGTCTTTTTAGTAACATTCTCTTTTCATCAGAATTCATCCAATACTATAAAATTTTTCCTTTTTTTTTTGAAGAGTTGCCTGAGTTGTGGAGAATGATGTTGCTGTCTGATGCTACATCAAGTTTGGTGACACTAATATGGCTCTTACGGTATAAGTAATTAATTTTGATTCATTTTCTCAGACTTAATCTTTCCTTTTAAAAATTTCTCGTTTAGTCATTCTTACGTACTTTTTGAATTGGTGTAAAAAATCTGGATTTTTGACTTGCTAGTCTAATCTAACTTACTGCATATTTAGGCAGTAGATCATTTATAGTGTCAATGCTTGATGTACAAAAATATGAAGAAAATGTAAAAAATTTCTTTTCTAAGTAGCTTAAAAGTAGAAACGTGAAAAATGCAAAGACAAAATCTTTACTTAACTAGAGTGGAAGCAGTGACATTTCTTCACTGGAGAAGAGTCTGCCAAGTGAAAATGAGCTTTCTCCAACTCTTGTGACAACTACAATTGTAATTTTACAAGTCCTGGGAAATGTGATCAATCCTCATTAGAGACATTAATTCTGTTATCAATCTGGAGGGAAAGAAAAGAGCACTTATGGCTGCTCCAATACTCCTTTCCACCTCTGCTTTACAAAGTGCCTTAAGCTGGAATATGCATTCTGGCTGGCATCTCAAAATAACACCCACACCTTCAAGACAGACCATCTGCACGTGTTCTCCTCAAGCTTCAGTTCTAGACACAGTCCCACACATTTCTTATGTTGTCCCCATGAAATGAAGTTCAACTGTTTTATCCTGACCCAGTGCCATTTGTGTTCTGAAAGTTTCTCTTCTATTGACTTGGACTACCAGACTTTCCACATTTTGCTACTTAACTACCCGTAAGTCTTTAAATCTGAGCCTGTGGCTTCAGCAGTTTGTTTTCTCACATTCAGTGACTCCAGAATATGTTGTAGCAGATATTTATTTAGTGTCACGAAATACCATTTAAAATAAACCAGATTTTGCAGTTGAGTACCAGACAATATCTATGACACTTTGATAGGTTTTCTTTGGTTGAGGATTTTTTTAGATTTTATTTATAAATTTTTTTGTTGTTTACTCAAGTTTCATCATTAATCTTTTTTTTTTTAAATGTTAAATCACTGAGGTACCCAGTTCACAACCTGATATTCCATGAGATTTGTCTCCTATCAATCCCAATATTTACTTCACCAATGCTCTTCTCATCAGAATTCAGAAAAATTAAATTCTTCAATTATAATAAGTACAGTGAAACATCAAAACCAGCTGAGTTGAAGATACTTTTCTCAAAAATACAGATTTTGTTTTTCTAGGTTCTCTGCAATAGGTCACTTGGGTCAAATACTGGCTCGTAATTTGGCAGACTCAAGGATTCCATGAACTAAAATAGTATCAGACAACTGGCTGGGATTCACATGGCCCAATGCAAAGTCTATAACATGAATTTCTATGTCTGAGTTATGTCCTTCATATTCTGATTGGAAATAAACTTTTATAGTTTAATTGGGGAAAAGAACATGTTGAAAGAGAGGTTTATCTCTTTGCAAAGTACTTGCTTAAAATAGGTCAGATGAAAAAATGCTTTGTAGGTGTCTTAAGTCAGATGAGGTGAATCATGCCCTGATTCATTAGAGGCTTGGATAAGCTGCAGACTTCTCATTATCTCTATTGTAATTTAGTCAAGGGCTTGACTGACTGAAAGAGAGAAAAATTGGATGTTTCTGTAAATCAAGTCTTATTCTGGACAGATGAAATATTGTTTAATCATGGCAAGTGGAAAAGATGGCTGGTCATACAGATAATATCATTTGATACTAGATGTCATATTAGTTTAGAAAAAGTTAAATTTTAGTTCAGTTGGATCTTCTTATAGTTTAGGCAGCTGTCCAGACTTCTCCTCACTTTGTCTATACTATTTTATCCATCTTTTATTCAAACTCTATCAGCAATCATCATATATCATTCTTTTTTTGCCACTGGAATATATCAGTTTATGACTCGGTTGCAATAATGACAATCTCCATTCCACCCAATGTTCATTCCTGTTTGCACTGTACTGAGTTCTGATTATATTTAATTATTATGCACTAAGATTATATTAAAAACATTGTACATTTGTGGCAGCAAATATGTTTACTGCTCTTCTAGTGTGTTACATAAAGAGGAGAAAGCCTTTGGATTTGCACTTGTTCTGTTTCTCTTCATTCTTCACATTAGTGTTCAGCAGTTCTTCAGTTGTCAGTGTTTGCTGCACACAGAAACAAAGGCAGACTATCCATTGACTTATGTATAGCCCTTCTGGAAGGTTTTTCAATGTGAATTATATTCCATAGAATGGACATAGGTCTCAGTTTCACTTACAAGGAAACAAATGAAAAATATGGTTTAGTTGAAACACAGCAACAGTTGCAGTTAGCAACACAGGAAAAAAAACGAATACAAAATCTTAGTTACGCTCCAAAGACCACACTCATGTATCAGTTTTGGAGCCCAAAACAAAAATATAACTGTGTGTAGGTGGAAAACAAAATTCAAATTATTTTAGTGTACAGTATTAATGTTTGGATCAGTCTAGAAGTCCTTTATCATCATTAAGAAATGTATTTTTCATATGTTGTTTATCAGCTTAATGATACTACAAGGTCTATCAAGTGAAAATTCCAAGTAGAATTGAAAAATAAGATGCTAGTGCTTTGTAATTTAAAAAAAAAAATAATCTACTTTTGTTCTTTAATCCTTCCTTTAGTCTTAGTAAGGTTCTCTCTCTCTTTAATAAGAAGGAAAGGTCTTTTGTGAATTAGTCACTGGTAACTAGGAAGTGGACTGTAGCCACCTAATCTCATGGGAAATACAATGGCAACCAGAAAGATCTATATGCATTATGTAATACTAATGTGATTGAGCAATGTATAACCTCAAATGATGGCTGGGCAGGACTTAAGCAAATTTTAAAAATCCAATAAACCAAAACAACAAAACATTACTCTGCATAGTAGATCTCATCGAGACAGATGAATCATTTTTCGATTAATTTGTAAAAGAAATACATGAGCTCTACTGTCCTACTTCGTCCCGAATAATTGATTTTATTTCTGCAATGGTTTAAATAATTTTACATCCCGAAAGAGAACCATGTGTTAATATTTCATGAAGCTAAACTTGTATGCAATTTTCAGTAACATATCATTATATCAATATAAATGACTCAATGACCTTAGAGGTCCTTTCCAACCTACATGATTCTGTGTTTCTATAGTAATCCCTCTCCATTTCTTTCACCATAGATTATATAACAACATTATGATGAGGTACTACAGTTTAGTTTTATTTGTCACACATGAAATGAATGATATTATTAGCAGTTTACAATCACTAACTATCTCCTTTAAGTCTGAACACTCAAAAGCTGAAATTAGGGTTTCTTATAAAATTTTAGCATTTTAAATTTGGCTTCAAACTTAGAAAACCATCCATAAATCATCATGCCAGAAACAATCACTTAGAGCAAATCTAAACTGAAAGATAGTCCATAAGATTCAGGAAGCAGGTAAATAAAACTGATGTTAGCTTTGTATTTTTCTTGCTTCTAACCTTTACATTGAATCCATCTTTGTCCGCTTCTTTTAATACTTTGTCACTCTGAATTGTGGTTTCATTGTCATTTGAGTTTGTCTGACTTAAACATGAAGAACAGTGACACTGTACAATCTTTTATGTATCTATTTGATACATAAAAACATCTTTTCATTTTTGTTCTTTTCAGTTTGAGAATGAATAATTAGACTTGATACATTACATAATGATCCCTGCATGAAAACTTGTAATTCACTTTCTGTTTCTCATATTAATGTGCTCAATTTTCCAAAATGCACATTTCTTTGTTTCTGCTGCATTGCTTGTGATTGTTTAGTACTCATTATGATTCAATCAAATTAGGACATGAAAAATAGGAAAAGATGGGACAAGTTCAAGGTAGATTATGTACTTTCAAGTTTTTACTGGAATCATAATAAAATATATCTACATATTCCTAAAATAAAATAACATGTGTTATTGTGTGTTTGTGATAATCTGCTGCATCAGTTTGAAATTTCAGGAGTTAAAATGCAGTTTTCACTGCCTCAGTAGTCTGTCAGTCTGAAAAAAATGGTATCCCATTCTTAAAAAATGAGAAGAATTTTTTATTC
Organism: Polioptila caerulea; assembly: GCA_013397295.1. Taxonomy (NCBI): domain Eukaryota; kingdom Metazoa; phylum Chordata; class Aves; order Passeriformes; family Certhiidae; genus Polioptila; species Polioptila caerulea. The sequence continues at coordinate 1,815,797 of VYXF01009199.1, read as the reverse complement.
TTAAAAAACCTCCATCTTTCTGAAATTATATATAAAATATGTTCAGGTTAAGTTGCTATAACATAATTTTCTTTCTTCTTCAAAGAAAAAATTACACTTGATTAAGAAAAAAAAAAAAGAAATTGCATATTTCATTCAGAGAATATTATAATTTTCCCAAATGAGTCTTATTGAATCTGGAGAAAAAAAAGACAAAATCTCTGGGAAGAAAATGGCCACTGAGGGGGGAAAAATATCAGCAAAAGCAAAACATAAAGGTCGTAAGAAAAAAATAAGGTTAATAAAAATCTGAGAAAAACATATGGGCTGGTAAAATGTAAAACACTTCTGACATTAATACTTGCAAGATGAAATGTACAGATTTAGATTTGGTCCAAGATCATATTACACTATTTCTAGTTATGCAAAAAATGTTGACAGATCCCAGGTGTCTTTGCTTCTAGGAATTTGTTTGAAAATGAAAAGCAGAAGAAATACTTGCATTACTAGAAGGCATATTGCAAGAATGATTAGAAATAAAAATATCAAATAGATCATTTAGTTAGTCTCTACTATTAGTTCCAATAGTGCATTATAGAGTAACAGTTTTAATTCTGCTCATAGGATTATTTTATAATGTGAAAAAAAAAGAATAAAAATAAAAGAAAACAGGAAAGAAGAAAATCCAAAATAAATCAGATATCAATGAGAATTAGTCTGAAGCATCCCACTATGTTTGTTTTAAAGTAATTACTAAGTACATATGCTGCTCTGTGCCTTTGTTCTTCATAAGCCTTGGACAGAAAATCTGTGTAAAACTAGCTCAGATCAACAGCACAGTTATGGTGAAGGCAGTCACATGATTGTCATTCATCATTTTGATGATTTATTCTGAAGAGTAGTTTCAGAGTGTACAAATTACATTATTTTCTGAGGAAATTAAAATGTAAGACCTTATTTAGTGCACAGTGAGCACACTCCCATCTCTAATAAAGGCAGAGTTATTTTTTTTCTCAGTAGCTGGTATGGTGCTGTGTTTTGGATTTGTGCTGGAAACAATGTTGAAAGCACAGGTTTTAGTAACTGGTGAGTGGTTCTTGCACAGACTTTTCTGCTCCACGCGCCACCCAAACAAACAGGAGGCTGAAAGTGCACAGAAGGTTGGGAAGGGACGCAGCTGGGACTGCTGGTCCAAAGTGATATTCCATACCAAATGGCATCATGGTGGAGAAAGGGGAAGATGTTCAGAGGGGTGATGGTTGTCTTCCCAAGCCACCATTGTGCATGATGGAGCCTTGCTTTCCTAGGCATGGCTGAACACTTATCTGTCCATGGGAAGTGGTGAATGAATTCCTTGTTTTCCTTTGCTTGTGCATACAGCTTTTGCTTTACCTATGGAACTGTCTTTATCTCAGTTCACAAGTCGAATCGCTTTTACCCTTCCAAACATCTGCCCCATCCCACTCCAGGAGTGAATGAGCACTTATGGCACTGTTTTGCAAGCTGGGATTAAACCACATAACAAATCTGGGCTTTGATCCTTTGGGTTTTTTCCTACATTATTTTTATGTATTTTCATTAGGCATTTGCTTGCTTGTCTGTTTCACAGTTATGTCTGATATATTAAGATTTCTGTGGGAGACTTACAATGTACATTTTTATTGCTTTCAACCAGTGGCAGATCCTCTCCACAGTCATGTAGCATTTACTATTCCTGACATCTGTTCCTCACAGTTCATCCTAGAAAAGCTGTGGTCTTGAATTCATGCTGATGTCTTTAAAAGCCTAGAATACTTTGTCTAGCACTAGTATTTGGATAAGTGCTTCTGTCTGTCTTGTTAATGATTTGTATTGAAACTAATAACGACTAAATAAATTCGGTGGGAATGAGCTTGAACATTATGTAACCAAGCTTGGCAAAAGAAGACTGTATATTTAAAAGAATTCTATTTTTTCACTGTTCTGTTCATTTTTTTCCTTTGATAGATGCATTTATCCATCAGAAAGGATGAAGCATATGTCTTCTTATCAGTCTCTGCTTACTGCACTAAATAAATATGAATATTAGTAGAACATCTCTGTTCCCACAATTTCTCATTTAATTTTCTAATTATTCTATACACAAAGGTTGTCAGGCAGTCACATATTTTTTTTTCCTCTACTGACCTACTAATTACAAAGTCTTTTTTTATCATCCAGTTTAGACTCTAAACTTTTAGAAGTTACTTGCTTTAAAAGACTTCAGGAAAGAGGGGAATATTTCTAGAAAATATTTCTTTCATACTTGATGTATATACACATAGTTTGAACACATGTATTAAAAACTGAATGACCAGGCCCAGAATGTGGTTAAAGGCTTCAAAAAGTCTAGTTAGAGTCCAGGAACTGGCAGTATAGCTCCAGAAGTCTTTACTCAGTCCAGTCCTGTTTAATACCCTCATTAATGATTTGTATGATGGGGCAGACTGTATCCTCAGCAGCTTTGCAGATGACATGCAACCAGGAGGAGTGGTTGATATCTGAGAGAGACCTCAATAGGCTGGAGAAATGGGTTGATAGGATCCCCCTGAAGTTCAACAAGGAGAAATGCAAGAAATGGAACACTCCCAGGCACCAACATATGCTAGCTGCCCCCAGGATGGGATGGGAAGAAGTTTGGCAGCAAATGCCCAAGTTTCCTGGTCGACGCTGATTTGAATATGAGCCAACAAGTCCCTTCTACAAAGGTCAGTGATGCCCTGGGCAGCACTAGGCAAAGCTCAGCCAGCATGTAGAGGGAAGTGATCCTTCCCTTCTGCTCAGCACTAGGCAAGCCACAGCTGAAGGACTGCGTCCAGCTCTGGGCTCCTCAGTGCCAGACATGGACAGACTGAGACAACCAAAGGGCCGTGAAGATGACCAAGGGAGTTTCCTTCTCTAAGGAAGCACTGGAAGGACTGGGACTGTTTAGCCTAGAGAAAAGGAGGCTCCTGAAGGATCTTATCAGTGTCCATAAACACTTGAAAGGACTGTTCCAAATACTTGGAGACAGGTTCTTTTCCTTGATGCCCAGTGACAGGACCAGAGACAATAGGCATAAGCTGAAGCACAGGAGGTTCTATCTGACCATTAGAAAATGCTTTTTTACTGTAAGGGTAATGGAGCACTGGAACAGGTTACTCCTCACTAGGTAGTGGAGCCTCCAGCCTTAGAGGCTGGAGTCACTTGGACATGGCCCCCACTACCGCAGAGGACTGGACTAGATGGTCAAGAGCCCCTGGTCTGGCTAGCTCAGAAAGGCAGTATCTTTATGATTAACTCAAGGAAGTCTATTTGAACAACCAGTTGATCCACTTAAATGATGTAGTCCCCTTGATGTAGATGACTTCAAGCTGTGTCAAACTCTGTCACATCTGAAAATTAGGGTTTAAGATTGGAATGAGTTCCCCATTAAAAACAAGTAAGTAGCAGCTTTATTTGTGAGGTCCATTTTCATAACCATGTACAACTCTACTGAAATTTCCATAGCATTTCACAGAGTAATAATAGATGATACATTTGCAACTTCATTTGTAATTTTGATATTTAATTTTGAAAAAAGAAAATATGCTTAATGAACTGCAGATTTGAAATTTATATGAATACACAGAGCATTCCATGTGACAGGGAACACAGGAAAATAAATAATTTTTTTTTAATGTGCTAGATTGGCAAGGAAAATGACTCATTTAATTTCTTTTTGGGTTTCTGTCTGTTTTCAACATTTNATTTATATGAGTACACAGAGCATTCCATGTGACAGGGAACACAGGAAAATAAATAATTTTTTTTTTTATGTGCTAGATTGGTAAGGAAAACGACTCATTTAATTTCTTTTTGGGTTTCTGTCTGTTTTCAACTTTTTTTCACGTCCTTCTGCTAAGTAGAAATACTTAAACAGTAATAAAAAATAACATTTTTTAAGTCAATAGAACACAGGGAATACAAAAATTCACTTAGTTGCTTTAGAAATTTCCTGGTTTAGCCCATATCTTTACTACAGTTTGGGTCTGTGTTTGAAATAGAGTGGGATACTTGTCCTTAAAAGTCTCACTGCCTTTTTGTGTATTAGACTTTTTGATCCTCAAGTCTTTATAAACTGCTTTCATTATCCACCATGTATATTTGATAAACATCAAGTCCGTAGTCTTTAGAGATTTCAAATCATTATTACTCTCCTATTAGTCATTCCATGTTATCCATAATGCCTACAGAGCAGAAAAGACTTTGATTTAATGTTTTATTTAAAGGACAAATCCTTCAGTGGTGTAATTCAAGATAGATATTAGTTGATGTAAAATAGACAGTTTATTGCAGCCTGGGATCTAGAATTACTTTGACCCCTTCAACCTGGAGGTGAAAATATTTTCTATTGGCGACCAGTTACAAACTATTAGTACTGGTAGAGTTTTTGACATTCTTTCTTACTCTGAATAATGATTACATATCCATGCAACTGCTTTGTCATCTACAATCTGTTGGCATTCTACAAATACATTGTCCTCTTTTGCTCTCACTGACATATACGTAAATAAATAAATATAGTTCAATTTTTTTTCCTAATATTTTTCATAATCCTATCATGGTTACTACTTCATTGCCTTAGTTCTCTAAATGTGTGAAGAGTACAAGCTACAGAGCCAGCAGATATAGAACACACTAATATCAGGAGAGAAATGGATTATCTTTAGATGCAGTTGTCATTATTACTGCTGCAACTGTGAGATTTCTAAACTCTGAGACATTGGTGTCCACTTTAATGGAAGCAGTGTTGGTTCTAAGTAAAAGAATTTAACAGTATCCCAAATACTTTATTCCATGAAATTACGCAGCAAAGTCCTTTTGCTGCTAGCAATGTTTTAAGCTTTTTTTATTGGTCTCAGAACTAACTGCCAAAGCACATGTTTAACTTTGGGAAGACAATTCATAACTCTGGTTTTGGCGAAATTATTTCATTGTGAAAGAGGAGGAAACAATTTCCACATTGGATTCACAATTTTTGATGGCTTGAAACATTTGCATGCCAGAACTGTATCTATCAGAGAACTGGAAATTTTTGAAAAGTCAAAATACAATTTTATTATATAAATGCTAAAATACTCCATTCCTTTGGGTAAAAGAAAAACTAGTGTGATTACTAATTTGGTCCATCCCATGAGTAATACAGCAACTAAGAACAAGCACTTGGAATTTCAATTTGAACAGTGAGACACTATCCAACATCTACTATGTTCTTATCTACAGGAAAAATATCCTTCAGTAAATGACACTTTCAACAGAATGCACAGCTACTACTGTCAAGACAGTGCAAATAAGCAGTTCATAATATGTGTACAGTTTCATTAGCAACTTAAAGGAACTGAATCTAAACAACTATTTTTAGTGTAACTAGCACACATAGATGACAAGAGTAACATCTGTGTTAACCTTGGCTTACCAATCTTTATCACAAATTCCATATCTACCGTCTCTCCATCTTCCAGTTCTGACATGCTCCTGCATCAGCCCCAGATGCAGCTTCCTTGCTATTAATTCAGACACCAGAGGCAGCATGAAATGATAAACTACAAGTTGCTATTACAAACTGCTACATATCTCACAGATCAGAAAAGTCAGTAAACACCGGAAAAACACATTAAAAAAGTCTATGATATACAGCCAGGCCATTAAAGATTTGTTTGATATACCCAGCTCATCTGAGTAAAAGAAAACTACACCACCAAACTATTTTCTAGATTGTATCTTTGAATGACCTCCAAAAGAAAAATGGAAACGTAATACAAAAAGTAAAATAGGTCACTGATAGTAAACTACTTGTAATCACATATCACCATAACCTAAAACAAAGGCTAAAATTAGTGAAGAAATGCTTTTCATGCCTTTAAATACATTTTAAGGTTTCCTCTACTGTTTTTCAAATGGTAGTCCCCCAGAGTAAAATTTAGTCCCTTCAGGGACACCAATGTATGTGAAGCTGGCCAACTACAATACACTGAAGTGAGCTCAAACAGACCCGTGACAACACATAAGTGAAGTTTTTTTCACAAGACAACTACTTACTGAGATCTCACAATCCTTAAGGGCCAACTTCAAAGCTCCTTTCCACTGCACAAATCTGAGTACCCTAAGTCATGTACCCAGGATATAGGAACTTCTCTATATTTTACTTTCCTCAACTCAGCAGCACTGCAAGCAGAGCTGCTTTATGCCTTTTCCTCTCGCATATAAACTTAAAATGTCTTTCATCTGGTTTACTGTCATCCTCTGCCTTACAACTTCCTATCAACCCTTCTACTCAAATGTTGTGTAGAAAAGCAACATATTACACTTGGAGAATCTATGTTTATGTCCATTCAAAAATCAATGTTTCTATTTCAAAGAAGACTACAAGTACGTGAACCTAGGAAGTTACCTGGGGTTTTTTTCCAATTGCATAAATTGATCAAGTACAGGATCTGTTTAACCTGTCTCCTCATACCCTCATACATATGAATCACATTGAAAACTCACTCTGAATGGTATAATATGTTTTAAAGGTAACTATTTTCTGTATGGATTATGGCCCACAAATATAATCATCTTTTTTGTTGTATAGTTGACTGTATTGCTAATGAAACTACACGTTAGCTTCTTGGGAATTTCATACCTCTTCAAAAATAGTCCTAATCAATATATTTTAACAGAGAAGTAAGATAAGAATAAATCCCAATGTCCTCGTGCTTCAATCTGGGTCTTCTGTCCTTTTACTATGCTTCTGCTGATATATACCCCCCCTTAAATTTATAAAATATCTTTTTCTTAAATGTAAATACTTCTGTGGTTATTCTGGGGCTGGGGATTGGATAAAAACATAATAAAGCTGTGAAGTAAAATGCTGGCCACATTAATGAGAAATATAGATTAAAACAAACAAACAAACCCAAAAAAACTAGCATCAAATTACTTTTTTGATGGAGAAAATAGAACAACTGGTATTAATGCACAAAACTAAGATACAAAACAAGATGAGCTTCAGTATAGAAATAATTTCACAGACCTTCACAGAAATTAAGGTTAGCATTTGACTGGTTTTGTAGTATCTGTACTTGCATTGGTTTTCAGAAAACAAGAACAAACAGACAAGGATTTGTCTGTTCCCATCGGGAAGTTTAGAGACAGAATAATTCTGGCTAAACTGGTGATCGGAAGAAATCTTGTATCTCATTCCTAAAACACAGTGTAATATGCTGTTGAACATAAAAACCTCTGGGAATGTGGAATTGTAGCGGATTGACACTATCTGGATGCCAGACATCTGTCAATCTCTCACTCCTCTCTACAACTGGACAAAGAAGACCAAACATAACTCAGGGTTCATGAAGTAAGGACAGAGAGAGATCCCTGACCAAATATTATCATGGGCAAAACAGGCTCAAATTAGAAATATTAATTCAGTTTATTACCAACAAAGTCAGAGCAGGATAATGAGAAGAAAAATAAGATCTTAAAAGCCCCTTCCCATCACATGTCCCTCTTTCCCAGCTCTGCCTTCTCCCCTAGAAGTACTGGGAGACAGGGAATGGCAGGTTATGGCCAGTTCATTACTCATTGTTTCTTCTACTGCACCATGAGGTCTCTCCCACAAGAGACAGTTCTCCATTAATTTCTGCTACGTGAATACATCTCACAAGTAACAGATCTCTGAGAACTGCTAAAACATGAGTCCATCCCACAGGCAACAGTCCTCCCCAAACTGCTGCAAAGTGGGCCACTCTTCCAAGGGGTGCAGTTCTTCAAGGACAGGTTGCTCCAGAGTGGGCTTCTCTCTCCATGGATCTCCCATGAGTTCTCAGCCTCCTCTCAAGCATCTACTCAACTCTGGTGTGTGTTTCCTCCAGGGTCTGCAGGTGGATCCTTCCATCTCTGTGGTCCTCCAAGGACTGCAGGGGCACAGCTGCTTCACCATCATCTGGACCTCTGGCTGCGGAAAAATCTCAGCTCCAGCACCTGAAGCACCTCCTCCAACTCCTTCTCCACGGACCTTGGTGTCTGCAGAGTTATTCCTCTCACATATTCTCACCCTGCTCTTCCTTGGCTTCAGTTGCATCTGTACAGTAACATTTTTTTTTTTCCTTCTTCTTAAACATGTTATCACAGAGGCATTACCACAATTTCTAGTTGTCCCAGCCTTGACCAGAGTCACATTCATTTTTGGAGCCACCATGAATTGGCTCTGCTAGACATCAAGGAAGCTTCTGGCAGCTTCTCACAGAAACCATCCTTGTAGCCCTCTGCTACCAAAGCTTGGCAATGAAAACCCAATACTACCCTGAATCAGCATTTTCACAAAATTTCTCTCAAGTGAAATAATTCATTTCCTTCTGCCTGGAGTCATATGAATTGTTATTTTGGGCCCAATAACAGTCAGAGTTGGGATGAAGTATTGTCAGAAACAGCTAGTTAGATGGGTAGGATTAATATCTTCTGTTTTGGAGACATAATATGAAAATTACATTGTCATTATATATGAATAAATTAGTCAGGACAGTAAAAACTTATGTGCCAAACCCAATTTGTTTTTACACTATCACAGAATTGAATACCAAAATAAGATGATATCATATTTCCCCAACAACATTAGCTATCCTTTAACAGTTTAAAGAAGTATTGCAATAAGTGTTTAAGGAATGTGAACTAAATCTGTCCTTTTGATGTCTCCTCAAATCCATTTTTTCCTGCGACTTATGCTTCCAGATATCCATGAGTTTTACTGTGTGAGCCATCTGTAAGTCTGTGATGGGCATTAGTACTTTGGTATCATGCAGATAAAGGTATAAGGGCAGTTTTCCATCTCTGTGGAAAAAATAAAAGGGGAAAATCCTAAAACAACAGGGAGAGAATTAATAGCTTGACCATAGAGACTGTAAAAATTTTTGTTACACCATGAACCCCATCACCAATTTCTTTCTCTACTGGAAAGAATTAACAAGCTCCAGTTTTTCAATTAAATATTCAGTTGAAACAGATCACACTCACATGTTTTTAATAGTGTTTAACTTCCACATAGTTTGGAATATCATATGTCAGAGTCAAGCCCGGGATAAACTATAGTTTATATTTAATAATGTGGGAGTAATTACCTGAAGTGGTGTATGATTTACATAGCACATGTTGTATTAAAAAGTACAGTCTGTGTCTTACATTCTTCGTACCTTAAAATGCTTAATATTTCAATAGTTATCCATATTGGAAGTGTTTGCAGCAACTAATTTTAGTACAATTTATATAGTAAACATAGTTTCTCCCTATGTTAATTATTTTGAACCATTCTTTAAAAAAAGAATCTATATCTTTATGCCTAAAATAATTATAAAATAAGCACTGGGTTTTGAGAAGGTCAAATACTGTATTGATGAACTGATACACAATACACATATAGTAAAAAAAGGAGGAAAAGGGAAGGGAATGAGAGCAGGAGTGGAAGAGAGGGGAAAGAAGAGGACGGAGTCTTGGATCTCTCTGAAGATACAATACACAAAAGGGGTTTTTAAATTACTTTTGAAAACCTCACAATTATTGCATTGAAAGTAAACAAGTCTGAGGATTTTTTGGTTTAGAATTTTTGGGGTTAGGATTTTTTTTTGTTTTTTTGCCAGTTTGTTTGTTTTCTTTGGTTTGACTTTTATTTCAATACCCATTTTTCACATTTTGGTCAAGTTGATTTTTAAAATATTTTAGTGTTAATTTTTTATTTATTATACTTGTCACCATGACACAAAATGTCTTTCTACTACTTGCTACCATTCTATACAATTTCCTGCAATTTCAGATGTGACTCAAAGCAAAGCTTATAAAAAAAAACCCCGAACATATGTTTTTCATGAACACAAGAATTATTTGTTAAATGTTTATCCCGGAGAATTTATCTATATGTTTGAAAAAATGTTGGTTCATATCTTTACATGACAACCCATATATGTCTGTGTGATTTGTTATACTATTCAATAATGTTTTAGATAAATTCTCAGAGCGCAAAGGGGGGAAACGAAGAAATTATATATGAACTGCTTTTGAGATTCACAACTTCTGCTCGATGCTAAAATGAGCCTTGAGAGATGAGTCCACAAGACAATTCTATTTCATGAAAACTACTGGTATTTCAGACTACAAACCAAATCATTTCTGACACAAATAAAATGTTCACTTCAGGAGAATACTTAATACACTTCAATGGCTAAAGGACAGTCCGTTCAACTAGCCAAGCACAGTTAAAGCCAGTTCAAACTAAACTCTTACTCAAGGCACATAGCACAGACATCACATAATTGGTGAGAATGTTTATCTCTACAAACACAACCTTGTTGGGCCACACAACTTGCTGCAGCAAAGAGACCCTCAAGTTGTCCTATTAAGAAGTTTCAGTCCAGTAATTTTCAGACCCACGTTAACAAAAAGAGACATTTGATCTGGTTTTACAGGAAAGGGCCAGACACAACCAAACATGGGTATAACCGCAGGGAACTTCAGTCATTCATATCATGTGATTCTTATAATAGCTATCAGATATCCTTTTGATTTTCCTGAAGAACACATCCACTGATGTTTGTCACAATTTTGTGCTTTTTCATAGGATGCAGGATGTTTAGATTTATCTCCACTTATTGAAAGAGAACTATTTCAGTGGAATAACAATTGAGATCTTTAAATATGCTCTTTACCTTTACTTTTCCTTTTCCCTGTGATCATCCTTTCATTTTCTAGGCTACAGTAAGTTTAGTGCTCATCTTAAAGTGGTAGTTCATGTATTTACTTTTAGGTCAATCGTGTATGTTGTCCATACTGTTGCAGATGTGGAAAAGCATGCTGTCATTTCATGTAGCTGAGTGAGTTTATGGCTACATGTATTTTTGGCTCTATGTATTATCTGAGCACATGAACATAGATACACGTACACAGGGAAAGCAAGGAAAAATTAGAAGTCATATTTTATTTAATAGTTTCAGAAGGGGGCATAGAATCTTGGACTTAATTGCAACTCTTAATAGCATTTGCTATTTTCTGTCTGAAAAATCTTACAAGATTGTATGACACAAATGTGATATATAATAGGTGAATGCACTTTTAAACTTCATTTTGGTAATGAGTTTAATAATTCAATTAAACCAAATAGTAAACATAAAGAAGTAATCAAATGATACTACGGCATGATTTTGAATATTAGGTCATGAAATCTCTTAAAATGTTATTTATTTCTCAGTTCCATGTGTTGAAAAATGCCTGGAAAAATAAAATTATTTATAGCAGATTATCTACACAATGATGATTGACACACTAATAAAAATTATTAAAGGTTTACATATTTCTTTACCATTGTTTGTTTTATTAAGGCTGAGATGAATCTAAGATTTGAAAGAGAAATAAATATTTCAGATTTAGAATTAACAGCCATCAGGAGAAAAAACTCTAGAGATTCATTCATCCTTAAAATATAACTTAATGATGTCTAAAAAAATTTTTATTGACAGTAAAAAATCCAGTAGGGTTCCTATAAAAAGGTTGTCCCCTGAGTCGAGAAGCTATTGGAAATGGCAGCAATTAAATCAAGCTTATGAAATATTTACACTCATTCCAAGGTGAATTTGTTTCAGTGAATACCAGCTATTCGATCAGGTAATGGAAGAAAGAGAAGAATGAAATAAATGTATGTATACAGAATAAATAAATTTGGCATTTTCATAAAAAGGATTGGACTTTATTAGAATGTATGTTAAACATTTCCTGACAATCCTGACTAGCTGGATGCAGAAAAATAAGGAAGAGGAGAATTACTGCAGTGTTACAGGTGTGTAAGCAGTACATTGCCATTGCAGACACATAGTTACCAACCAGAAAACACAATGCATTTCAGTGGAAAAAAAAAATCACAAACCACTTTAATTACTTGAAAATGCTTCTGTGTCTTTTCTTCTTCATATGCTTTGCAAAAATGGATGATTTGTAGACAGTAATTTTTATGTATCACCTTTAACCACTCTATTATGTTCTGGAAAAAGATAGCGTATTTATCCAGCTTAACAGGCCACTCTGGGAGCAGTGATAACAGAAAAATCCACCTGAAGCAAGCCAGGATTTTGATGTTCAATATATGTGAAGCTGATGTTTCGGAGTTATAAGAAGAGCTCCAAAACAGCTAGTATGGAAGTGAATATTGCAGCTTAAAAAAGGATGTTTTATGGATAAGACTGTCTCATAGCAAATTACATGCTTTTATCCCTACCTAATTAAAATTCCATTTTAGAAAAACAAAGACTGTAATCTATGGTATTGATAATTGTTCTTTCTGATAGAAATTCAAGGATACTGCTCTTCTGTACATTGCAGAGATTTCCTTTATGCCTAAGGTATGTCAAGATGTACACAACCATGAAAATTAAAAATCACAATATTGAATAATTCTCTCTACAAATGAAATTAAAAAAAAAAATCCCAAAACTCAAGCAACAAAAAATTGAAACCTAGGAGCTAAGCTACAGCCTTTTATACTCCTGTTTGAGAAAGCTTCCAGTTGTGATTTCAGCTTCTAGAATATTGTCTGTGTAAACTTAAGTTTTACTTTCAAAGGATCCTCTTCACCTAAATGTTTTTTTATAGACATAATCTTGTAACATCTTTTTGGGTTGATTTACCAGCATTATTATTAGCAAAGACAGTTCATACCAGTTAAGATCATGGCACTCAAATTAATCCAGTTTTATGTTTCTTAACATCTGTTTACAGAAAGCCCTTTATGCAAGAAGGTAAGAATGGATGTAGGACAACAGCGCAGTCAGCTGCATCCACTGTGATGTTACCTGGATTGTGATCAGTCACTTCTCCAGAAATGGCCCCCAGAGAGCTTCGGAAAAAAAACCACTCAGTCTTTTATGATTTACCCCATCATTAGCAGTTACTACTCTAATTGTTCAGTTTTATAAATGCATGTTTTCTTATGCATGTTTTCTTATGCATTTCTGTGTGAAAATATCCAGATTTCTGTTTGCTGGTGAAGGTGTTTAACTTGAATATTTACAAGCAAATTAGAACACTCACAAGATTTCTTTTTATTTTCCCCATAAGAATAACTGAGACAGGTACAGTTACTCCTTCCACAGTTACAGTTACCAAGTAACTACAGTTACTTGGTTGGGTGGTATCTTTAATGTCTCAAAGATTCATGCAGCAATCATGTCTGTGGGGTTTACAAAGGTTTAAGGGCTGGAACAGGCCAGTCCATCTCATCTCTTTGCCTGGCAAAATTATGAAGCAGATCCTCCTGGAAGCTATGCTGAGGCACATGGAAAATAAGGAGGTGGTTGCTGACAGCCAGCATGGTTACATTAAGGGAGTATCATGCTTGATAAATTTGGTGGCCTTCTATAGAGGGATTAAGTTATTGGTGGATAAGGAAAGAGCTACTGGCAGAACCTACCTAGACTTGTGCAAAACACTGACATTGTGCTGCAAGACATCCTTATATCTAAACTAGAGAAACATGGGTTTGAAAGAAAGACCACTCGGTAGATAAGGAATTGCCTCGATGTCCATACTCAAAAACCTATCGTCAATGATTTGATGTCCAAGGAAAGATCAGCAGCAAGGGGAATTCCTCAGGGGTTGATTGGCTCTGGGACCAGTGCTGTTCAGCATCTTCATCAGAGACATGGACAATGGATATAGTGTACCCTGAACAAGCTTCCTGATGACACCAAGCTGTGTAGTGCAGTTGACAGGTTGGAGGGAAGAGAGTCAATCCGGAGGGACCTTGACAGGATGGAGATGTGGGTCTGTGTGAACTTCATGACGTTCAACAAGGCCAAAGGCAAGGTCCTGCACCTGGGGCAGGGCAATCCCAAGCACAAATACAGGCTGGATGGAGAACAGATTGGAAGCACCCCTGATTTGGAAAGTGTTGGTTGATAAGAAACTCAATATGATCTAGAAGCGTGTGTTTGTAGCCCAGAAAGCTGGCTGTATCCTGGCTGAAACAAAAGCATCATGGCCAGCAGGTAGAGAGGTGATTCTCTCCATCTACTCAGCTCTTGTCAGACTCCATCTGGAGTGCTGCATCCAGCTCTTGTGTCCCCACCACAAGAAAGGTGTGAACCTTTTGGAGTGCATTTAGAGGAGGGCCATGAAGATGATCAGAAGGCTGGAGCTCCTTTCCAAAGAAGGCAGGCTGAAAGAGTCTAGTGAAAAGTGCCCCTGCCCATGGCATGGGAGGTTTGGAACTAGATTATCTTGAAGGTCCCTTCCAACCCAAACCATTCTGTCATTCCATGATTCTATGATTCGAGGATTCTATGATACATTCATGTAAGACAATTTAAAGTAAAAAAAGGTAACCTATTACCTTAAATATGTGTGCTTTTTTGAGCAAAAAAAGTAAATGATTATCAAATAAAATGTCTGTAGAATAAAATAAAACATTTTTTGTGTACATGAGTGTACACAAAAATGTGAGTTGACACATACAGGTAACCAAGAGCAACCACCAAACCACAGCCAAAATGCAAGGACTAGATTTATTTCACTGCCTCACTAACAGCACATGGACACACAGGCTACGTTTGGCTCAGTTCATCCTGGCTGACAGCAAGGGCAGGGGCTCACCTGCCTCACTAAAACAAAAGGCTTCTACATGTGTATGAGAGTGAGTTATCTCTTCACAGGAATTCTGCTTTTTAAAACAGGCAGAGGATGAGCAATAGGCATGATAAATGGAGTTTTCCCTCACTGACATTTTTACCATTCTCAGCTACGAGGTCACTTTGAGAGAAACCATTCCCCTCCCCCCACCAATTCTCCACATTTTAACCTTTTTCTCCCAGCTATATAAAAACACTGGGAAAAACCTTCTAAATCAGATACATTCAATGAATAAGATATTTCAATATTTGTAACTTTCTATGACATCTGAAATTTTATTCTTTTTAAAGTGAAATGCATTTCCTAACTACTTTTTATCACCAGGAGAAACAGTGACAACAGATATGAAAAAGGCTGATATGCTCAGAAGTTTTGCCTCAGTTTTCAATGGTAATCACTCTTCTCACATCTCTTAAGACCTTGAATCTTAAGTGAGGGAATAGGAAGTCCTTTCCATCATAAATGAAGATCAAGTTAGACACCACATAAGAAACCTGAACATTTATATGTCCATGGAACCTGAGATGATATATCCCATGGTCCTGAGAGAATTGATAGATTCAGTTGCCAAACTGCTCTCCATCATGCCTCAAAAATCATGGCAATCTCTAAGAATTAGAAAAATTGAAATATCATGTCCATTTTTAGAAAGAAAAATAGGATGAATACTGGGAACTACTCAGCCTCACCACTGTAAGATCATGGAACAGGTCATTCTGGAAGGGATGTTGAAAAATACTGGAGTCAGAGAGATGGAGATAGCCACAAATGTTGTATATCTACACTTCTGACTGGCTTTTGATATGGTCCCCCACAACATTCTTGCCCCTAAATTTGAGAGATATAGGTTTGAAAAGTGGACAGGTAATGGGATAACACCTTGTCTGCATGGCTGAATCTAAAGAGTTACAGTCAATGGGTCAATGTCCAAGTGCAAACAGCGATTGAAAACACTAACAAGTAGATCTGCTAACTGTAGGTACAAATTATTTTCAGTCCAAATTACTATTTATCAGTTCAGAAATATAACTTTCATTAGTGTATGTCTCTGACTTTCCTAGAAGATGTCTGTATGCCCATATTGATTAGCATGACCAGCAGAAAAAATTTAATCTTTGTTTATCAGCATTATTTTCTATTATAAAATAACACTTTATGTGTTGCTTATTTATTAGCATCACATATCTCTGTGTTTATGCTTCTTTTTCTCTAGCAGACACTACTCATCCCAATGACTTCAATAACCCTTTTTACCTTGAGCTCATTACTTTATTTTTTAGGACAGTCCTTCTCCCCCTAGTGCAACTTAAATTGAAAAGATATTTCTATCTGCTAAATTAGGTGCTTGAAATATCTGTACCTGCCATATCTGAACTGCAAGTTTCTACACTCTACATGACTTATAGACAAATCAAAGTCCCAGAAGCAAAACTGGTCACAGATACAGGCAAAAACATTTTTGGTAAAAAAGTCACTATTATACAAATCCAAGCTTTCTAGAGAACACAATCTAAATGAATGTTGAATCTAACAAAGTGTTATAACACAGAGTTTTTCCTTCAACTGAATTTTGTTGTCCATTGTGGTAAGTGTAACATTACTAGAGTTCTAGATCTAAAGAAGAAAAAAGAAACCTCAAATAATACATGGCACATGAGTAGGTAGCTGAACACATATTTCAGTATGGGAAAAAGAGACTTTTAAAGAGAATTGTAAGAGGACTCTAAATAAAAGTTTCTGAAACTTGCAGAAAGGCCAAACTGTAAAAGCAGATAGACAGTAGTTGTGCCATATTGTTTTGTGTAACATTAAGCACAATATTTCAATGTTATTTTGCTCACTTGATTTACTTCATTTACTCTCTGTCTTCCTGTTATCGCTTTGGGAGAGAGACATTAATTTTTATTAACAAAAAGTGCTCCAGTACTAATACTGCATAACTCATAACAGTTGATGAGTGAGGAAGAAGGAAGAAAAAGGAGGAATTTGCTTTTAGGGTTGTTTAAGGAGCAACATGTGACCTTTAGCTTAATACATTATTTCAAATATGAAAGTTGCTTTCTTTTTAGAAATTGAATTTATGGCACAAGATGGAGTATTTTCCCCAGATTCCATATTAGAAATGAAAGTTTCAAAAGACAAAGTGTTTTAGAAAAAAGTTGTCTCTGATTAATAAAGATTATAGAAATTATTGGACAAAAAAACCCATATGGATTTTGCAGTGAATGACCATTCTCTTTTTCATCCACAAGCAGACCAAATCACTTCAACATTTTTTTTCCCCTAGAATATCATCTAGCTTAAAGAGGAAAAAGGCTATTAAGGTGCTAAATTACAATGTCTCAGTATGATGTGCAGTAATTAATAAGTTAGACTTGAAAAAATGTTACAAAAAAAAAAAGTCAGGCCCAGTGCCCTAGATATTGAAGATCAACTATAGGCAGGACTGATTATTTTATAATAGGAAGAATAAGAATTGCTATGACAATAGTCAGTTCTATTTTAAAACTCCAAGATCATAGCAATCTATGAATATTCATAATACCATTTTTGCTGCTACTCTGGGGAAATCTTTCCTGGGCTCAAAATACAGATTAAAATTGACAATAAAGAAAGGTGATGCAGGGGAGTGGAGAAGAGAAAGAGAAAAAAAAAATTGGCTAAGACAATGTATTTAAGCAGTGAGAGAGAGAATGAAACATTCAGACCTATCTGGGGAAAGATGTAAACAACCTGGAAGTATTTAGTAATTAGGAAGAATATCTGCAAAAGCAAGGAGAATTAATTTGAAAAAAGTTTTGGAATAGATTTACTGACCAAATGAACCAGACCAATGAGACTAAAAATAAATCAGAAGAGGTGAAATATGGGAAAGATTGTTTCCTAAGTATAGGTATAAATATAAATACAAATAAATAAATAAATAAATAAGTAGCTGTATATACACATAAAACTATTTTTTTAACTTAATTTATAATGTTAAATGAAAACTGAACTCCTAATCCACCTGTTTTTCCTAGATCAAATTCTACACTTAGGGAATATTTTTAATGTGAATTTATTGTATTATTCCCAAAACTAAAGATTTCACTCAGGTCCTTGAGTCTGTCATGGTTTCACCCCAGCCAGCAGCCAAACATCAGGTAACTGTTGCTCACTCCCTCACCAGTGGGATCAGGGAGAGAATCACAAGGGTGAAAGCCAGAAAACTTGTGCATTGAGATATAGACAGTTCAATAGAGAAAGCAAAACCCACCCACAGAGCAAAGCAAAATAAGGACTTAAATCACTGCACCCATGGGCAGGCAGGTGCTCAGTCATCTCCAGGACAGCAGGGACCCATCACATGTAATGGTTACCTGGGGAAGCAAACACCTTCACTCCAAACATCACCCCCTTCCTCCTTCTTTCCCCCACTTCATGTGCTGAGCATGATGCCATACGGTCTGGAATACCTCTTTGGGCAGTTGGGGTCACCCATCCTGGCTGTGTCTCCTCCCAGCCACTCCCAACTTCCTCACCTGCTGTGTGTGGCAGCACAAAAGGCAGAAAAGGCCTTGCCTGTGTGTGAGCCCTGCTCAGCAATAACAAAAACACCTTTACATTAACCCTGTGTTTAGCACAAATCCAAAACACAGCCCGATACTAACCATTATGAAAAAAAGTAACTCTTATCCTACCTGAAACCAACACTGAGTCCAATTTCTTTTCCTTTCTGCCTATCAAAAAGAAAGGCAATATTCAGTGCCTAGAGAACTGAGAGTGTGGGCATCTATGGACATTATTTGTCAAACTGTTAATTATGGGGTATGTGTGAGCAACATGGGGGCCATATAGCTGGGCATCTATATGGGCTAAGGTCTGGAGATCCTTTACTTTCACCTGGAGTGTAACAGTGGGGAAACTTAGGAGGAAGAAGGTGATTTATACATCAAGATCTACCCCAGGTGGCGCAGGGCATAAGCTGCCAATGCACAAACCTGTGTTGATGTCATGTGTAGTTCAACCAGACTGGAAGCAGCAGAGTCACACCAGGTAACCCGGAGGAAAGACAACATCAGTTAGTTCAGTTGCAGTGTCATGCTGAGATCCCAGAACCAGGAGCACAGAACCAGGGATATTACCCATATGGATGATAAATACAAACTATATATATCATTATATCTTTATAATACTACCTCAGTAGTATTTCATTGTGCAAACAAGCCTTAAGAGGCATGAGAGCAATGGAAAAAAAACCCAACAAAATAGTGGGTTTTAGTCATCTATATGCCTCTTTTCCAGCACAGTTTACAACAGGAAAATTTGAAGAGGATAAGGAAGATGAAGGCATAGGTTGTATACTCCTAAATTCTTGCAGTCCATGGAAAGTGTCTGTTAGAAGCCATGTTTAAGTAGGAGTCTAAATGGAATAGTTATTTCAAATAGCAGGGATGATGAAGAACTCCATGTAACCTACTGGAGATGAAGACTGACTTACTATTTCTAAAAAGTCTCTAGATACAAAAACTACTCTGAATAAGCTGTCTGGCTCTCTGAAGTAGAATTAGGGAAATGAAATTAAAAATCTGGCAGGCAATAACTATCATAACACTTGATTAGTTGGAGTGAATCCTGAAGAAATTAAATACTTACATATGTAACTAGGAATTTTTCATTCTGATGGGTAGATAATATGTTTTTATAATTTACTGTAGAGGCCATCTCGATTTTTAGTGTCAATCATTGAATTGTCTAATCACCAAGTATCATGTCACACTGAGAGCATTTTATTGTCAGATAAAAAAAAAAAAAAAAAAAAAAGTGAACCATTTCCTGAAATCTTACTCTAGAAATCAGGTGAAAAACACCTGCCAGTGTTCCAGTGTTCTTCATAATGTTACTTCTAAAATGTACCAAATATTCAGGGACCATGAATTCGCTCAGCAATGATGCCAATAAGGAATAGAGTAATGGTGTGAAGTGTATAGGAGAGATCAGGAAACAGCTACATGTTAAAAGCCTATTCACCAGCTTTTCCACAGAACAAGGTCATGTCAAACTATACAGAAGAGAAATATTCAACTGCTTCAATAATAAGCAAGACTTTTAATGGACTAACTGTCATGACTAGCTCTTCAAAGAGGGACTAAGAATACTTGTAGACGTTTTTTTTGCAGACAAATTTTGTTGCTCAGAACTAAAATCCAGCCTTTTTTTTTTCTGGGAGAAGTTTTTGTAGTTCACTAAATAGTGTTTACTTTCTATTTTATTACCTTTTGCAGTCTGAAGTCAAGATTTTTTTTCCTGATTAGGAAAAGAAAGAGTTTTGTAATAATGGTTACTTAAAAAAAGAAAACAACCACCCACATGTGAAAAAAATCTAGATGTAAAAGGAAAGAATCTCTCAAAGATAAACAAGTACATGCATGAGCAACTAAGTCAACCAAATCATTACTTGTAAATTCACAGCTTAAGTTTGAAATTGATGTTTAATACTGTATAAGTTGCTTTTCTCCGGTTGCTAAAACAGTGTCATTTATCCAAATTTCATTTAAGTAGCACTTTCGTGAGCTCTGTAACTGTTAAATTTGGTTAAAATTGATATTATTTATTTTGTTAAAAAAAAATTATCTCATGAGTTTATTTAAGAAGCTAATGAAAATTAACTTGATAATGTGAAGTTCAATTTCTGCTATCAAGGCCCTCTCAAAGGGTCCTTAACCTTCTCTTCTTTGCAAGGAAAAGAAATAACTATTTCCTTTCTGTATGTTCCACCCATCGGCACTCACTCTCCAGTGCTGTAGAAGAGGAGGTAAAACCCTACATTTTTCTCACAATGAAGTTTAGAATTGAAACAAGCAAGCAGGCCATATCTGCATCACAGATGAGATTACAGCTGTAAACAAGTTGAAAACAGCTGTCTTCAGCCTCAGCTTCCAACATCATGAATATATACAGCAACAGGATAGCTTAGGAGGCTCTTACACTCTTGAAAGGTGTTGAGAAGTCAGCTCTGCAGGCACATATCAATGGAAAACATCTGCTGGGCCATTGTCCTAGGAATTATTTGAGAAGACAGGAAAAAAAGGTGAAAACAGACAATTTTTTAGTTGCAAAACACACCTCATCTAATTATGGAAAGCACGTTTTAGGAAATGACAGAAACACTTAATTTTTCCAAACTTAATGCGATGGTTTTATATAATACCTTTAAATGTTATTTTGCCTTCAGTAAACATGTGTTTGAATTTCTGTTATAAATGACCTTTTATCTCCTAGGTTTCCTAGATACAAATCTAACTGCAGTGACATTCATTGTCTAGAAGAATTCAGACAGCTTCATTGAAATGAATCTGAAGAAAGAAAACACTAACAGGGTTTTCCAATTGTATAGGAATTGGGTCATGCAATTTCTAGCTTTTCACCACCTAAAGAGTGACTTGAATAGAAAATGAAAAGGTGATGACAATGTGGTGGTAATGACTTAAAAAGCTTCAGAAGTCTTTCAGATTTATTTTTCCCTTCATGAGCATTATGGTGTGCAATTCTTAAAAGCCTATTTGTCTTAAACTAAAAGGAAAGATTTTCTTGCAAGTCAGGGGATGAGCAGTTTTTGCTCTTTCTTTTCTTTTTTTTTTTAATTCCATGAGCCATAAGACAAATAAAGACAGTTTTCTCATTTCCTCTGCAAAGATAAAACTGAGATAGTGTCCCCCAAGGCATGTTGAAGAAATAGAGACAGAAATTTAGGCCAAAGTATTGTCATATTAAAAAGCAAGATAGCAGTCAATGTATGATTATCTTTTGGTTAAAATTGTCTGTTGACCTGGATACTGTCAAATGGGTTTTGATATTTGAAGGTGACTCACAATCATTACGGTGTATTTTATGTTCATTATTTCAGCTTATTGTCTTTGCAGTTTCACAAGTCTGTAAATGAAGCAACGAATAAGAGATTTTTGGTGTCATGAGGAGAATATTTAGTAATTTTATGACCTTCATGTAGTAATAAAAGGGAAAAAGTCAATCACTACAACTAGTTTGATTGCATATAGCACAAGAGTTTGGGATGTAAGAAAGGAATGCTGGAATTATGGAAATATTGACCTCTGGAGGTAATTTATCCTAGCTGTCAATTCAGATATAAACTCCTGCACTGAGTTTAGCTGTTGTGGAGTTCCTGTCATCACAGTGGCCCATGCCGTGCCATGCTTTACATTTGTGCATTTGCTAGAACAGTATTGATAAGACATCATCTTTTGCTGCTTGCTCAGCATCAAGGCTGCCTCTCCACACTTGAAGTTGGCTGGAAGTGGGTGTGAGACTGGGTGGGGACACTGATCCAAATGGATCAAGGGGACACTGCAGACAATATGACATGGTGTTATGACATTTGTTTTCCAAAGTAGTCATTACAAGTACTGAAGTCCTGCTCCCTAGGAAGCGTCTGCACATCTGCTTGCCAATAGGAATTGGTGGATAAATTCCTTTTCATATTTGGCTTTTGTACACAGTTTTTTCTTTTACTAAATCACATTTATCGCAAATCATGAGTTTGTCTACCTTTATTTCTCCCCTTGTCCTGCTGAGAACAACTGAGAGGATCTGGCAGCCTGTCATGGTCAACCTGCCACAGCTGCCACCAAGAGTAGTCAGATCAGCCCTGACTTTCCCAGCCAAACTATGAAAATCTCACAGGATAGAAAGTTTTTCACTTAAACATGGAAATTTTTTGAACATAAAAGTTGGACTCCCTCATGTAGAAATTGAATTAAATTCTCCTTTTAACAGAACACCAATGAAGGAAAAAAGGACAGCTCATATATAGACATAATTCAGAGCTCAATTTAAACTATTCTATGAAGGAGATACACAAGTGAAAATCTATAGTGTCAACATACACCCTGGAAACAGTTCAGGTCTTGATTAATTTTTGAAGCAAATAAACCAGACTCTGAAAGTAATCTTTATCATCTTCTTCCCCTCTTCTAAACCATTTTAAAAAATATTATTTGGCATAAGTGTTTATGTTTCTTCTTGTTTTTCTGGTGTTACTGTATCCTCTCTACTCGGAATGTAACACTATGGAGATAGGTGGGTATCTTTTCATTAACTTTCTCAAGGTTAATTATAGTCTTATTAAAATAAAATTTCTAGTTTCTGTGATCAAATACACCTTTAGAAAGGTAGAACTAGAGTGTCAAGAGATTAAGTGAGTGTGCAGTACTTTTTGCTTGTTAGTCTATGCTTCACTTGGCATTAGTATGTGTTTGACTACCAACAATTATTTAAATACATGTCTGAACATGGGAGTCTTGAACAGGAACCATGAAAAGAATGAACTTTATCAAAAGGCTTCACTGCAGCCTCTGATTAATACACCTGTGCTTTCTTCTGCAGAAGCTTTCTTGTCCCACAAACACTGACATATCTGTTGGAAGTAATTGCTCCCCTGAGCTTGTCAACAGCTTCTAGAAACAAGCTCTAGGGAGACAATCCCTGGTGCCTCTGAAATAAACTCTTTCTCCTGAGTTTTCTTCTCTTAAAGAGATCAGGAGTTTTCAAGAAAGTGTTTTTCCTTTAAATTGAAAGTCTTTGTTCTATCTGCACTTTAGGTAAGGGAATGAATTGGCAATCTATAAAAGCATGTCTGCCAGGATGAACTGCATCATGGGGTCATCTGGCATAGCACATTTGTGAGGCTTAGGGACACAACACAGTTGTAGTCTCATTTAATGTACTCTGTTAATTGTCATGTAACTTTCATAATTAAAGAAGGTCTGGAGCCATTTTCATTGGTTCATGTGTATACAGAATATGTTCATTCTGGAGCACACCTGAAAATCCACCTACTCCTGCATTTCAGAATATAAATCTGGTCAACTGATATCAACGAGAGCTTGGTTCAGTTGATCTCCCTTTTTACTTTGTGTTTATGGGGTGTCTTGACTCAAGAGATGTATGGATAAGACATCGAAGGCAAGGAAATCTTAGGTGTAAAGACAAAGAAACATAGTTCTGTGGGTCACAGTGTAACAGGGACCCACAGTCTCATGTAATCATTGACTTTCTGTGTCAGTAGCAATAAGCTCTCGATGCCCACTGACACAGGGAATGGGAACCCTCAGTTACTCTACATGGCAAAATGATGTGCTGATATTACTAAGCCACACAAGGCACAATCATTTCATAGAAAGGTGAATGCATTTGAGCTAACAAAGGTCAAGGGACTAGTTGTGTTTTTATAATTTTCTCTGACCCTGATGTTCAATAAATAACCTTTACTGAAGGGAGTTTCCTGCTTAGGACTTTGTGAACAGGGCTTGTCAGTTTTTTTGAATTAAACCACAAAGGTTTGAGTCATACACTATTTTCTGAGATGCAGCTGATCCTACAAAATTAATTTCACTTCACACCATACTTCAGCCACCGTTTGTATTCTCAGAGTTTAAAGACTGGTGCTCAGAACAAGTAAGTGGAAAAAACATTTTGAAAGGTGCTCCTACTTTTCATTATTTTGTTATCCAATGTCTGACATTGTTTAAATAGAACATGTCCATGGTTGAGCAAATATGTCCACTTTTTGGTTATATCAATCTTTTATTTAATTAATTAGCTTCATTAGTCCACCTTCGCTTGCCTAGAAAAATATTTAATTTACTGCTTACTTACTTTTTGATGGATAAGAACTAAGTAAAGGATCTGACAAGACTTTTAAGTGTTCTTTTATTTTAAAGGCTGCATTATTTCTGAGTCATTAACAAATATCTTTATTTTCATAATATGATATTAGTGGTATTTCATCCTTTCTATCAGAAGTGATATACATCTTAAAAGTTCTTCTCACATTGACTGTGTTAGAAGTTATGTAGCATTGCCATATGTCATACAACAACCATGTATCTACTGAAGAATGACTTGAATCTACTTTCACAAAAGTAAAAACGCCATTAAAAAGCACAAACAAAATGCAAATAAACAGGAAAATATAAAAGCAATTATGAATATTTTTCTGTATTTTGTAGGAATAGAAGTTTTCCAAAAGGTTCTACTATGCTAACCTTAGTGGCTTTTCAAACTTGGTGTCCTAAGGTCAAAATTTTTGTGCATGAAAAGTTTAGGAAATCTGTAGATACATTCTCACATCTACCATACTCACTGGGTACTACAGAGCATTGATGATAGCATAGTTTACTGATGGAAAGATTTCTTCCTTCTCTCCATAACACAATGTTACATCTTTTTCCTAATTAACAAGTTGCATAATATGACAGTACAGCTCTCTTTATGACACAAATGGGAAAAATTACTATGACATCTCAACTGCAGCTAAAGAACTTCAGTCTGAGACAAAAAGACAATAGTATGATTCTATAGGTTTATTTAGAACAATAAGAGGCCTATTGACTCTCTTAAAATGTAGAAAAAATATTGATCTGTAGATGCCAGAGAATCCTTTAGCCGAACTTGTCATTGCACAGCACTCACTGCTGTTCAAGTTCCTGGAAGGTTGGCAGAAAACACTCTTCACTTCCCAGGTTCCTTAAGGATGCTTAGGGCATTTATTCCCTCAAAGGTGTGTGCATGCCTTTAACATCTATTTTTTTCCTGGGAAAGCTATTTTGGTATCTCCATTGCTTCCTCTGTTCACCTCCTCCTCTCAAGATGGGGCAGACTTCAAGATGAAGAATACATTTATTAAGCATCACCAAAACTCAGGGCTCCAATCAGACATCTGTAATGACCTAACCTGCAAATCAATGTATAAGACTGTCCTGTCCTCAGGGAAAAATATGATACCCCTTTAGTTGGACTGTCTGTAAACAAGCCCCATGTTTTGTGTAACCAGCAGTATAGCTCTGCAGAGGGCCTCGAAACATAAAACTTACATAGCCTTGAGTCTCCCAGCACTTAGTTGGGAGGTATCCTTTAACAGTTTTTCCACATTTCTGCCTATTGAGATTTTTGTGGGGTTTATTTTTTTTGGTGTTTTGGTTGGGTTTTGGAGGGGTTTTGTTTGTTTTATGGCTTTTTGGTTTTTTGGTTTTTTGTAATTTAAACACCTCATCCTCTGCCAAAAATCTATCTTTTCAATGTCATTTATTTTTTTTTTTTCTGGTGTTTAACTTCTGTTTTAAAAAGAGATACAGCTTTGCTCTTTTCTCTCCCTCCACTTGCTCGATCTTCAAATCTGATTTTTAGATATCAGTGCAGTTATCCTTTCTGGTCTTCCCTCAAGCTGAATGCCTTGGGTGCTTACAGGTTTTTATATTTGGGTCACTCCTACTCAGACTGATAGTCAGCTACCTTAGTCAAACATGGGCTGTTTAATTAATTCCCTAATCCCACCTGGAACCTCACCACCTTACACAGAATACTAAACAAGCTGAGACTGACTTGGTATAATACCAGCTCTTTGTAAAGACCACACGATTCATTTTCTACACAATGAGAGCTGTGGTAGAAAACCACATCAGATACATTTAAGAGGCTGCCTACCCCACCTCTGTCATCCTGCTAACTTTCTATCCATTAGTATTTATTTATCACAGTTACATATAAATTACATTAAGCAGAAATAATCTGCTGGAAAAGCATAAGGAGTATTTATAATCTATGAAATGCCCCAGATGAATTAGGCACAAGGACATATAGCAACAGCAGGTAATAATTAAATCACGATGATTATCAATAGAGAAGTTAAAAATGATGCTAGCAAATGAGGAAAAGAAGGGAATAATCTTAAGAAATGAACAGTAAGAAATTTGAATTCTATTGGACAGTAAGTATACTTCAAGGGCTAGGACCTGAACACCCAGCAAACTCCCTATCCTATGCTAGATTTGAAATGTTGGAAATAAACTGGGCATTATTCTGAAGGATACTTCTAAAACAGTCTAAACAATGAAAAAGACTTGCCTGATAATTTTACAGTCAGAGTGAGTGGTGATGGCATAATTTTTAATTAATTCTCCAGAAGTCAAAAAGAAAAAAAACACAGCTTTTAACTAATGCAGATTGTGCCATGAATAGCATTATATTTCCAAAGAACCTCAAGATTTTATGAGGAAATACAACCAGAATATGTTCAGCTCATGAAACAAAACAATCTTACACTGACTGATAGAATAACAATAGCAATATAAATTGTACCCAAGGAAAAGGAGTCTTATTTCTTTGGTGGCAGCCTTACCAACCTCACCATTTATGCTTCACCTTACCACTGCAGGTTGTTACAATCAAATCTTTGGGCATGTTAGCATCACCATTAGTCCTACAGTAAATGGAGTGTGTACATTCCCCTTCTCCTTCTCCTTCTCCTTCTCCTTCTCCTTCTCCTTCTCCTTCTCCTTCTCCTTCTTTCTCCTTCTCCTTCTCCTTCTCCATTATTGTTCTTGTTTTATTTTTTAATTTTAGCACTGTGCATTAATTTATTACAGGTGCAGTATATGGCTTTTTGCTGTCTGAGATTATGCTTATGTCAAAACATTATTTACCAAGTTAATTTGATATATTTTTTCCATTTTCAGATCCAAAAGAAGTGATCACTCTCATTTTGTCACTTATTTTACTACTAAACAATATTCCAAACCAACTAAAAAATGAGGTAATTGAAATAAATCATATTTAACTTTGTCTGCTGTGTAATTATATCCTGTTTTTCACCATTGGATCCACACTGGAATTCTAAATTAATGCTTCAGAAACACTGGGAGAATTTCCATTTATGACAGTGTTTTTCTGGCTCAAGCATGCAGTGTTTTGACCATATTTCCTAGCACTAAAAGTGTAGCCAGAAGTTTTCTGAATCAGAAAGGATTATTTAAATGTTTTAGATAGAGAGAACATCAATTAATAATAAATGTACTAATTTTCCCCTGTTTTTTGGTGTGCCCATCCCTCTGAGAAGTAAATTAAAAGGAACAGATGTATAATTCTGGAAGCTTTCCAGATTCTGATTTTTTTCCTAAGTGAAACACTAAGCAATGATTGCTGTATGCAGTGTTCCCACTCTGTAAGTTTCAAAAAGGATCCTAATTCTATGCAGTATACATTATGAATATATAAAAAAGAGGGAACTTTTTTTTAATAGATATTTTTTCTGATATTTACAATGTTGACACCCATATCTGAGCTTGTCATTGAGTCTCACTCAGACTGTACTCACAGACCGTAGCCTATGGTGAGAAATAGATATTTTAGGTGGTGATTCACCTGAAGCTAAAGTAAACATCGGAAATAAGTGAGATGGATCAGCTCCTAAACAACCTATTTCTCTCATTTCAACTTGTGGATGTTTTTACTAATCTCTCCTTTCATACATCACTTTTGTACTTAAGGTTGCAATTTTGCTTGAATATAATCATGAAGATAATATTCTGAATATAATATAATCATAGCATCATGGAAGAGTTTGGGTTCAAGGGATCCTTAAATATCATCTGGCTCCAAAGATCCTGACACAGGCAGGAATGCCACTAGTCTGGGTTTTTCAGGGCCCCATCCAACCTTGAACACTTTCAGTGATGATGCATCTTGTTCCAGTTGCCAACTTGCTCCAGTGCCTTGCTACCCTTTGAGTAAATTTCTGCCTAACAGCTAATTTAAATCTACCCTCTTTCAGGTTACAGTCATTACTTCCAGTCCTGTCACTGCACCCCCTGATACACAGTCCCTTGTTATCTCTAGGCCCACTTTCAGCACTGGGAGGCTGCCCTAAGATCTCTCTGAAGCCTTCTCTTCTCTGGGCAGAACAACCCTGACTGACTCAGCATGTCCTCAAAAAGAAGTGTTCCTGTCCTCTGATCCTGATATAATGAAGTATCTGCTTATTTTTATAACAACTACAGAATTACCAAGGTGTTCATTGAAATGGGTCTTTTGTCTTTTAGGTCTAATGTTTGTTTTAAACTGACAAGACTCTTTCACTATTCTTTTTGAAGAATGCGTCTCAATCCCTGATTTTAGTCACCATTAGGTGCCTAAGAGGGCTGAGTTCATTCAAATCTAGGTGAACAACACTCTCAGGAACATGATCTGATCTCTCTCTGATGATTGTGTTTTTCAGTGTTTTTCTGTATTTCAATTTGTGCCCCTTGTCTCTTTTCCTGTGAACTGGGGACCATTGGCTTAATGTTCTTTACTCTATCCATCAGCTATTTACACACACCAGTGAGTGTTGTGAGATGCCCCCTCTCACTAATGAAAGCCTTCTCCTTTCCAGACTGAGTAATCTGTTTTTTCTCAGCCTCCCTCATAGCAATGGTGCTTCAAGCCTCTCAATGATTTGTGCTTCAGCTTTGGACACAGCACTCCAAATGTGTCTCACCAGGGCTGAGCAGAGGGCCGAGATCATATCCCTTGATCCTCTGTCAATTTTTCCTAATGGAATCCAGGAGGCTGCTTTGTCATGAGAGCATTTTGCTGGTTTGTAGTCAGCTTGATGGTACACCAGCTCACCTGGGTCCTTTTCGGCAGAGCTGCTTCCCACAGTCCTTCCTGCTTCACGGAGATCATTCCTCCCCAGGTGCAGAACTTGATATTTCCCTTTTTTTGAACTTCCCATGAACCCTCCCTGTGAAATTTGCCATCCTGTTGTGGTGCCACTGAATGGCAGCACAATTAGCTGGTGACAGACACTCCTCTTAGTTTTGCATCATCTGCAAATGACTTTTCACATAGGTGCAGATATCAGTCCAATTCTTTATGTTTTTTTAACATTTCTGTTTAAATTGTTTACTACCATAAAGTTCTGGCCTAGCTATGGAGTGCTAGCTCCAAGTGCTCCAAGTGCTTATTAGTGATTTATTATATGTGCAGAAGGGTTTTATTTGTGTTAACATAATGGCAAAAACACAGTAAGTTAGGATTTCAAACTATGATTGCAATTAACTTACTTATGAAGGTAAAATAATGAAAATAAAAAATGCATTTATTCCTAAGGCAGGATGAAAATAGAAAATGCTCATTTAAGTGTAAAAAATTTCCAACTGTTGAAGCACATCATAGCAACCGTAGAGAAAAGCTCCTAGGAGAATGCAAGGGTCTTAAATACCACAGTGATAAGCACTTGATGGCAATTAAATAAAAACGCACTGCTGCAGTGCAGAAAAACATTATTACTGTAGTATAGGAAATATAGGAAACCCAGATGAAAATCTGGAAATGTAAGTATTGAAATTGTACAAGTAGATATTCTTTATTATTTATTTTTTGTGGAAAACATCTGCAATTTCAAAGCTAAGTGAATTCATGATTCAGAGTATTAGAGTTTAAGAACATTTAAAAAAACCCCAAACCTCCAAGAACTAAAAGCTGAAGCAAAATATTAAAGATAACAATGGCTAAAAATACAATAAAATTAATAAAAGAGTTTAACTGGAATGGATCCTGACTGTAGTTTCTGTTACATTTCAAAGGCTGCATTTAGATTTCTTCTGTAACATTCACAACAATTGCAGGTAATACTTCAGTAAATCCTAAAGGGAATTGCTACTTGTGGCAGTTATCTCTGCACAGAATAAAAAAAGCAGAAAGAGTTTGGAATATCCTTATAATGGGATAAAATGTTGTATGAAGGAAAAAATCATAAACATTGTGATTTAGAATGTGATTCATTCTTGAGTCCATGATGTTAATTCAATAGGATGATGATGATTAAAAGACTACAAAGCAAAAGAAGCCAGGAGTCAGAAAACATGCCTTGTTTCCTGTATGGCACTTAGTGTAATACAAAATATCTTTTTCTGCCTCCTTTTTAGGCATGATTTCCTTCCTATCACTCCTGCTGCCTGGTAGAGATTATATCTCTTCCCCTGTAGAGTTTCAGATCTTAGCATGGCCACTGCCTGTTTTCAACCTGAGAAGTAATGGGATCTTTGTGGACATAGCAGCCATTTCTTACGTCAGGTTAGTTACAGAGGATCTGTCATTTAAACCACAATACACAGCTGGCAGAGAAATGAATAAAATAAAAGAGTCCTCTTTTAAATTAAATCCTTAATAAATTTTTAAAAAATTAATTTCATATCAGATTAAAACACACAAATACATGCAAAATTATAATTTTTATATATTTCTATAAGTAAGAAAAAAAAGAAATAAATTAAAGAAAATCAGATTATTTGAGAGCAAGGAGCAAGAAGAAGAAATTTTTTATAATTAATCTGTAGAACGAGTTATAGTGGTTGAGGAGATGCTGAGGTATCGTGCCAGGTTGAGAAAACTGAAAGTGGAAATATGGTCATTAAATTGGGAAAAGAGGACTCTGGGCATGTCGCTGTGGGACACTCACAAGGACACACACTACACATGTTCTCAAGAGAAGGCTAAAAGTTTATTAATTATCTGACTCCATATATATTAAAAAAATACTATCAGTACTAAAAATACTAAAAGTACTATAGTACTTTGACACAGACCAGGGATTGGAGGAGAAGTTGGACACCTCTCCCATTCCATTGGTTGAGGCAACTGCCAATCAGTTGTTTTCCACTCCCAGAGAAAGGAATTTCCAACAAGCTCGTCTTAACATAAACATGTTCTTATTATAACACCCGTGTATGGGAAACAAACTAGAAACTACAAAAATATTGAGTTAGAAAATGCATCAGGAAGGCTTAAAGATCGGGGTGACATGGGCACACTTTTGAAAGTATTTATTTTCCATCCAAAATACATTTATTTTTACTTTTTGACAATTATGACAATGATGATGAATATAGGTTTAGATTACAGTTGTGGGTACAATGTAGCAGATGGTGAAAAGAAGCTTACATACTTTAGTGAAGATTCAATGACTAAATATGATTTCCATATTTTTGAATGAATATTGTGTAGTACCAAAAACCTTTCCTGCATTAATAGAAGAAAGAGATTTTACAAGTGGGGTATTTTTTCCCCAGGTAATTTCAGAATAGTTTTTAGCAGACAGCCTGGAGGCAATTTCCTAT
The DNA here is from genome assembly GCA_013397295.1 of Polioptila caerulea. Taxonomy (NCBI): domain Eukaryota; kingdom Metazoa; phylum Chordata; class Aves; order Passeriformes; family Certhiidae; genus Polioptila; species Polioptila caerulea. Next base: position 1,784,202 of record VYXF01009199.1, on the reverse strand, counting down.
TTGCTATGAAGTTGTCTCTGTAGGTTGGTGTTAGGATAGGCCTTCTTTGGGCTGTTGATTTAATCATTGATGAGCATTTCTTATTATCAAGGTTATAAGAAAGAGGAAATTGTTGCTTTAATGTTCTTTTGCATTAAGCAATTCATCTTAGATTAGAAATCATGTAGTATGCTGATGAAAAGTGTGTTTATTCCTCTACAGATGTTTCATTCTGTGAATGATATTATTCTCAAGGAAGATGATGTTGAGGAACAGCTTTTTTATTGGTTGTTAAAAAGCTGGTTTAGATTTACACCAAAAATACTCCTGTAATTCCATTTTTACTAGTATGAAATTGGACTACTTCTCCTGTTCAAATGCAGTCCTTTGGAAAAGACAAATGATTCCAGCTATGTGAGCAGTTGTTTGGATAGGTTGCTTAGTAATGTTCCTGAACTCCCTGTGTGCTGCCTCCTGTAAAATCCCTGCTTGCTGTGATCTGTGAGTACTTTGCAGTGTATCAGAGAGAGACCATACATTTATCTCAGGGTTATAGATTTCAAATGAGAAAGACTAAAGAGAGCTTGATGAGACACAGTGAAGGGCTTGTGTCCTTCCTTGGCTTTAGTTGCATACCTCCAGGAACTGAAAGCACTGTTGTCCTCCACTTCATTTTCTCCTATGACAAGTAGAGATTTATTATAGTACAACTTATTAGCATACCATAAACTGACCTGAACACTGAGCATCGTTTGTAATGGAAAGATGTCGAAGGCTGCCATGATCCCTCTCTCTGCACATAACACTGGAACAAATTGCTCCTGCTTGTAGAAAGCTGGCTTTAATCTAGCCTTTCAAAAACAAGATGCTTATGCAGATTTTTCATTCATTTATTATGGAACCCTGCTAAATGGTGTGATTTTGCACATTTCCCCTTTGATGATTGCTTTTAAAAAGTTGTGCTTATACTTAATACTGTGGTTTTAACAGATACAGTAGTTTGAAAGTGATTATCACACCAGTGAGAGATGCACAATGCGCTGGTGTGCTATTTAGCAGCAAATTAAACAAATACGCAATTGTCTGTGAATTGAAAGGGAAATCAGACTCACTCAGCTTGGTGACCAGAGTCACCGAGACTGTCATGGTGCTCTGCAAATTCAAGACTGGCACATTGGCAAAATGTGACTTTTCTGTTAATGAACACAATGGACACTAGAAAATATTTTCTGTTTGATTAGTAAGAAACATATTTACCAACATTAACATCTATTAACATGTATTCACACTTTTTCAAAAACTGGCAGGAAATTGTATGTTCCTACTTACACAGAACCCTGGTAGCCTTTAGCTATTCATTATTTCTCACAGCAAAAATAGGGGGAAAATAAAGCAAGTAAGCCAAAGCCTATATAAAAATGGTTTTCACTTCCTACTGGTTGATAATGGAAAAGTTTGCTCTTTTCCTGACAGACTATGTCTGGATAATTTAATTATCATAGGACATTGATTTAATATATATTTCCAAAAATTTAGTTTTAAATGCCCTAGGATGTACTGGGATCAATTGCTACTACAGTGAGACTAAGCATTTGTGTATGTTTGGACCATTTGCCCCTGAAAAACTGTAGACTAATAGGGTTCATATTTAGTACATTATTAAATTGGTATTGATTCACCTTTTCTATTGGATATATTTCTGGGAAGATTGTCTGTTCTCTTCTTCAACCTCTATTGGCGATATGTTCCTACAGAACTTTATTTGAGCTTTTCTACATATTTATGGCATCATATTTGATTAAAAAAACCCCAAACAACAGTTTCTCTGACAAAGATGGAAAGTGCAGAAATTATTTAGAATCTTAGGTTGTGAATTTGAAACTTCTGATTGTGAAAGCTGCTACATAAATGCTGTCAAATCCTACCAAACTTCACATCCCATAAACATTTATAACATAAACTTCTGTAGATTTCTAGAGTTCGCTGGAACCAGTAAAAACAGCTTAGGCAAAATGTAATCTCAGCTCTCACTGTACTAATGAGGTTCCGGAATCTGACCCTTTATCTCCTTTAGAGTTTTGATTTTCCCGGTGTTTTCCAAATCTTAATGAAGTTATAGATTTGAAATCTTCACAAAATGATACCAATTTCATTTTTAAAAGCCAGAAGAGGACATAGGCATGTTGTGACAGCTGTCTAGTCTTTATAAACTTCCTAGATCTTTGAAAGAGGCAAATTTAATCCTTTCCTGTCTCTGAGAGTATCCACATTCAGTTGCTCTTGAATATATCAGCCTTTTTAAAACAAAATGTTTCAGATTTTCATTAGTACATGCTGAATATCTTCAGGATTGAGGCTTTTGTCATAATGAGAACTTTCAGTTACATGCTGTGCAATATAATATAGAAATAACCAGAGTTCCTGTTCATGTTCCTCATCCTATGAATCAGTTGCCTGATAGGAGATTTATATCTCCTTGGATAGCAAGCCACTGGTATTTGCCTTAGTTTATGCTGAATTTGTTTTCATATTAGAACTGCTTAATCACACACAGGGATTTCTCAAGTTTCGAAGAAGTCTGATGTTATTGGTCATTTCTCATTCTGAATGGAAAAATAAGCTCACAAAAAAAACCAAACCACAAAATTGTCAAACCCCTCCAAAACCTCCAAATACCCTCTTGTCTCCAAAAACCTCCAAACCAATCAACAAACACCAAGAACAGTTAATAACTGTTCTAGCAGTTTCATTTTTATTTTTCACATTTACTTTTCCTTCATTTCCAGGAAGTTTTGACTATTAAGAGTCAATTTAAATAGCCTGTATTTACCAGGTATTTGGGTTTTGATTAAACTATAGATTTTATAGATGAGAGTAGAGGTTTCATTAATGGTCTCTGTAATGCTGTGTTGATTTCTGAGTCATTATCTCATTATTTTTACATCAGAATCACAGAGTCACAAAATATCCTGGTTTGGAAGAGACCCACAATTATAGTTGAGTTCAATTTTCAGCCCTGCACAGGACATTTTCCAAACAGAGCATTGTACAAATGTTTCTTGAACTCTGTCAGGTTTGGTACTGTGACTTCCCTGGGGAGCCTGTTCCAGTGCCCAGTCACCCTCAGGAACAAGAACTTTTTTCTAATATCCAACCTACACCTCCTCTGAGACAACTTCAGGCCATTCCCTCAGATCCTGTCACTGGTCACTACAGAGAAGAGATCAGTGCCTGCCCCTCCTCTTCCCCTCACATCGAAGCTGGAACAGCAGTGAGTCCTCAGTCTTCTCCAGGCTGAACAGACCAAGTGACCTCAGCCACTCCCCATATGATTTCCCCTCAATGTCCTTCACCATCATCACTGCCCTCCTTTGGACACTCTCCAACAGTTTAATGTCTTTTTTATATTGCACCCAGAATTGCCCCCAGCAGAGAGGTGAGGCCACCCCAGCTCAGAGCAGAGCAGGACAATCCCCTCCCTTGCCTTGCTGGCCATGCTGGGCCTGATGCCCCCAGGACAGGGTTGGCCCTCCTGGCTGCCAGCGCACTGCTGGCTCATGTCCAACTTCCCACAGACCAGGACCTCCAAGTCCCTCTCTGCAGCATTGCTTGCCAGCATCTCATTCCCCACTCTGTCCATGCATCCAGGGTTGCCCATCCCAGGTGCAGAATTTGGCACTTTCCTCTGTTGAACTTCATAAGGTTGGTGACTGCTCAGCCCCTTAACATCTCAAGGTCTCTCTGCAGGACCTCTCTGCTTTTGAGGGAGTCAACAACTCCTCACAATTTAGCATCATTGGTAAACTTAGTGTTCCTTATAAGTCTTGTATTAAAATTGTGTATGAAGGTATTGAAGAGCATAGGGCCTAAGATGGAGCCCTGCAGAAAACCAGTGAAAAAAGGCCAAACAAATTTTAAAAACTCAAACAAATAATAAATAATAAAGAAAAAGAAAATTAATAAATAATTAACCATGTAAACTTCAGGGACTAGGAAAGGTTAAAAGATAGTCTGAATTAGAAGTTGATTTAGATGCTCACAGGCTCAGGCTGTGACTACATATATTTTAGATATTATCTGGAAAAGCAGAGGATAGAGTAAATTCTTTAGAGTAATGTCAAGTAGAGAAAACGTTTGCCTAGGTAGAAATAGCTAGAGAATTAAGAACTGGAGGAAATAGCTAGAAAACTATTCTCTCTATTAGTACTTATGATTTGTTTACGTGGTTAAAAGAACAATTATTTTTGTTTTTACTTCTCCAAGGTTTACATTTTGATGACTATTTTTCTGATGTGGAACAGTTAAAAGAACTCATACATATTATTTGCCAATAAGAAAAGCTGAAACAATAAAATGTTTGAGCATCCAATATGGTTCTGCCTTATAAGAAAAATAAGCAATTGTGTTGGATAACTTTTTTTCCATTAGGAAGCAATCGGGAGTTCTGAAAAGAAAATGTACATTTCTTGTATTCCTGGAATATCGAAACCATTGCTAGACATGATTGTCGTGTCAGAAATTGTAGATTTAGTAGAAAAACAGAGATGAGTGCTACTCTGTAACTTTAGGCAGCAATTAAAAACACAATAAAAGTCGACAAGGCATAGCATTCTGTTTTCATAGCAACTCCTGTTCTAAAGCAGTTTCAGGTGAATACAAATCACCCACAACAGAAATATGACATCTTGCACACATGAACTTGAATGGTTTACCATACACAACTTGTATATAAAAAGACTAATCAAATATTCTCATTAATAAATCATCTAATTAATCTATACTTCAGGCTTGTTGTAAATTTTCAAATTGATTCAAGTTTTTGTAAACTTAATTGTTATTAGATGGTTTCCACAACATTCGTGGGAGTTTTTTTTATGTGTATCACTGTGATCTGTTTCACTTATTCATGATTCACTATCTAAGTTCTGTGAATTTTTGGTTTTATTACACTTACTGAGGGCATTTTCAATCTGGATAAATAAAATACAATGCATGACACCAAGCATCTGCATTCTTAATCGAAAAAGTCAATTTATTTTGCATTAATCAAAGACTATTAAATCAAATAAAAAAATGGAACCACTGTATCAAAATGAGTAACTTGGGCCAGAAGGGACATCAGGATGTCCAAAAAATATTTTGCTCACAGCAGGGTCACCTATACAGTCAGGCTAGGCTTTTCAGGTCTTTATCCAGTTGAGTCTTGAACACCTCCAACTTGAGAAACTTCAGCCTCCCCTATGGTCACTGGGAGCTGCAGTTAGGATCCCATGAAGTCGTCTCTGCTCCAAGCTGAATAAGCCTAGTTCCTCAGTCTCTCCTAACAGGACACGTGCTTCAGCCCCTGCCAGAAAGAGACAAGGGGAGATCACCAATTACTCTCATGGGGAAAACAGTCTCAGCTTGGAGAAATTAGCCAGATATATCACCAATCAAATCAAAGTAGGATAATGAGAAATAAAACCAATTCTTCAAAAACCTTCCCACACACCCACTCCTTCTTCCCAGGCTCAATTTCACTCCTGCTTTCCTTACCTCCTCCCTGCCAGCACCAACAGGGAATGGGGGCCATGGGCATTATGAGGTCCCTACCACAGGACTGTTTGTCTGACACAAACTCCTCCAAGGTGAGCCCTTCCCAGGGGCTGTAGTTCTTCACAGACTGCTCCAATGCGAGCACCTTCATGGGCTGCAGTCCCTCAGGAACAGGCTGCTCCACTGTGGGTCCCTTCATGGGCACAGTCCCTCAGGAACAGGCTGCTCCACTGCGGGTCCCTTCATGGACTGCAGTCCTTCAGGAACAGGCTGCCCCA
>VYXF01009199.1:1761263-1778294 GCA_013397295.1 Polioptila caerulea | reverse complement strand
TCAGGAACAGGCTGCCCCGCTGTGGGTTCCTCCTGGGATCACAAGTCCTGCCAGCAAACCTGCTCCAGTGTGAGCTCCTCTCTCCACAGGGCCACAGATCTTGTCAGAAGTTAGTGCCAGCATGGGCTTCCCATGGAGTCAAAGCCTCCTTTGGGCATCCCCCTGATCTGGCATGGGTCCCTCCAGGGGCTGCAGGTGGATCTCTGCTCCCCTGTTGGCCTCCATGTGCTGCAGGGGCACAGCTGCCTCACCAGGGGCTGTACCAGGGGCTGCAGGGGAATTTCTGTCCCAGTACCTGGAGTATCTCCTACCCCTCCTCCTGCACTGCCCTTGGTGCATGTAGGACTGTTGCTGTCACATATTCTTAATTTTCTCTTCAGCTGCTGTTGGGCAGCAGGATTTTTCCCCTTCCTGACTCCATTATCCCAGAAGTGTTACCACCATTGCTGATGGGTTCAGAGTTGGACAGTGGTGGGTCTGTCTTGCAGCTGGCTGGTATTTGCTCTGTCAGACGCAGCAGAACCTTCCAGCTCGCCTCACAGAAGCCACTCCTGTATCCCTTGTGCTACCAAAACCATGACATCCACACCTAACACACTAGAGTACAAATACATTAGCATGGGGACAGTATTATTATGAACTACTGATTGCACAATGGAGTGCTATAAATGTAGTATCACTATCATAACTGCACCTGTTAGCTTTTTTTTTCACCTCAATGTATAGCTAATTACACCTTTTCACCTTGTGTTTTCATTGTGGGATATGCAGCATAAAATTGTTATAAAGCATCACTTTAGTTTTTTAGTATTAAAAGAAAGATCCCTTAGTTTATCAGGTAACTGTGAGTTTATATCCTATTTATTTACAGACCTTGAATCTCCTTGTCTTTACTTCCCCCACCACACACATTTCTTTTAAATAGGAATATTTTAATCTTGTGATTCAAAGGTATGCCATAAAACTAAATGTGTGGTGTCTTTTTCAGATACTGGGTAAACAGTCATCATGTAAGTAGCCTGCATAGATATGTTGCAAGATTGATGCATGTCACAACAAATTGGAAATGTTATAATCACAGGGAGTTCAAGAAAAAAAAAAGAACTGGAAAACTAGCATTGTATTTTACCTTCATATTACCCTAAGGATACTGGTTATTTTAGTATAGACATATATTTTTGACATAAAATTTTCCCATCCAATGAATTATTTTCCATTTATTACAACGCCCTTAACTGGGAACTTGACATGAAACTTTCTGAGCTGAAAATTCTCTCTAAATGGTCTAAGTGAGCAGAACTCCATGGTATCATAAAATATATAAAAATCACTGACAATTTATATATGCTGTTAATTCCACTGATTATGTCCATATTCCAAAACCAGCCCCTGGGTGTTACATTTCAACATTATCCTCCTTGCAATATTCTGCTTTGAGAAAAGGCTATGTCAAGGGCTGCTCTAAACAGTGACTACAAGGCTAAAAATAAATGTCAAAATGTTCTAAAATTACTCTTTTCTTAGTAAAACCAGAAGCACAGAACAACTTGGCCAGCAAAGTAAAATATGTGCCTCTGTATATCTACCCCATGAGAGAACATCAGCATAAATTAAATTGCTTAAAGAAGTGAAAATATTTGAAGCAGAAATCCTACACTAGGAAAACCAGTACACTTGTCTCAGTCTTCACTTGTTTTGGAAAAGGCTAAAATTTAGAGTATGTGTGTGCACACATTCATATATATACATATATATATATATACAATATGATTCTCTACAACAATGCTCAGTAGTTCTGCAGTAAAAATTTTATTGAACTCTGAATGAAACTAGTGGCATACATCTTCATATCTACTAGTTTCATTCACTTGTAGTTGGTTTTTCATGCTCACAAACACCAGTAGACTCATAGTAATTAATCTGGACTATTAGAGTATAAATTGTTCTCTAATTGTACTTGTCAGTTTGAAAAAAAATTATAATAAAGAATGGAAACAAGATACAAATGGAAAAGGGGAAATAAATATTAAATATTAAAGATGAGATTGTTGAGTGAATGGGCAGCAGCAGACATGGAGAAGGATAATGAAAGAATAACCAGGGTAATTTAAAGTGTTAGGTGTAAGAGAGTTATGTTAGTTTTGCTCTTAATAAGAAGAAATTGCTACAAAATTTTTATTATCTGACCACAAAAAACCCTACAGGCTTTTGAAAAGCAGTTCATACATATCCTTTTTTTAATTAAAACATCAGAAAAAGTACATAATGGTGACTTCTGTTGATTGAAAGTTTGATTTTCATCATGTCCATATGACTGAGTAAAACATTTGGTTTTCTTTGCAAAACCTCCATGACTTCTGATCTATAGAAGCTGTGTTGTTAGTAATTTTACTACTTAATCACGTTCTCTACTGTTCCTTACGATAAAAACAAATAGAGACAGATGTAATCAACCAGAATTTTTTAATGGAACCTATTTATGAATCTAAAAATTCTTATAGCAGACACATATAGTATCACAAATAACTGTTTACTCAATTAGAGAAAATCCAAAATATTTTGAGAATAATACTATAAGATTACTGAGAAATATTTTCAAAAGAGACTTCCAATGAAGAAAAGTAATTATTCCTCAGCAGATCCCTTTTAACCATATACATTTATAATTTTAGCTTAATAAAAACACAATAGGAATTAACTCAAAAAATAACTCACAAAAAAAGAGGCTAAAATTGATCCAAATTATGATACATTTACTTTAGGCAAAGAGTTTATATGTGGGTTGTCACTTTAACTCAACAGTTTAGTAACTGTGTATTGGATCAGCTTGTCCTAAACTTATTTTCTACTTCTGAAAATTAATGAAAATAGTTAAAACTTTAGCTAAAAACTACAGAAGTACAGTTTCTTGTGAAAGTTTATGTCTAGTAAAAAGATGTATAGATATGAATTTAGGAAATGAGTAATAGCCACCTTGATGTGATTAGTACCGCACAGAAATCAGGAATTGTTAGTTGAGCTTGAGGATACCTTGTACAACATAGCCTGTGCCTGCACAGCTAAAATAAGGGTTTGCCTTCAAACTGCCTCTTGCAGGCTCCAAATCACATCTGGATATTTCATTGAAGAGTGGGCTAAAATAACACAAGGGACTGTACCAGTAGTTCAGTTCTCTGGGAGATCCTAACCTGTCTGGTTTAAGATGTCAGGTTTGTACCTATTATACTATTCAGTTCACTAGAATGGGTACTGCAATTTTTTTCTAAAATCTGGCCTTTGGCACACTCAGATGTTTTGTTTGAGAATATCCTAGGTTTAAAGACATATTTTTCCCAGAGAGATTACCCTTATGAGTAGACTAGCAAGGTTACCATGGCTGTAATGGATGTAGTGCAGTATGGATTCAGGATAGCCGGATTCTGTTAATCAGCTAGCCCAGCATATGATGCTGGAGTAACCACTCATATTATATCTAAACCATGATAGCTTCCCCAGTCATTCCTTGGTAAATCCAGACCAAGATGGCAACAATAAGAGGAAATCTGGTAAAAAAAGCAGGGACAAACACATCCTCAACATGGATAATTACATTATCAAAAAAACAGAGGACACATCTCTTTACCTGTGAGATAACCTGATTTCACCTTGAGCCCAATTTTCTCGGGATATTTTGCATATTAATTCTATCTGTGAACATAGCACTTCTCCAGCTCATGAGAAATAACACTGTATTCAACAGAGACATATTTAAGTTGGTGTGTTTTTTTAACTGAACAATTAAAAAAAACCAACCTATTAAAGTGGTTCAGTATTTGATTACTTTGGTCACAAGCTTAATAACTTAGGAACATAGTTTTATGGTGAGTAATTACAAATTTTGGATACCTGACATGAGGCTCATTGGAATTCCAATATAAACTTTAAGGAAGGACTTTTTTTTTATATGACTATTATTGAAGGTATTAAAACCACCACAAATTATAGTAAAAAAAGCCTCCCCAAATATCTTCCAAAACCAATTCTTGCATAACAGGAAAAGGATATATTAAACACACCTTGTGCTGAAGCTTAAATTTTCCCTTTTTTTTTAAATTTTGCTTGATTTACTGCACCCTTTACATAAGTGTCCAGTTGCTTTGTGTTATATTGCCAGCTGCTGACAAATCATCCCCAGGTATTGCCCAAAGATTTTATGTTAAACAATCACTGGCATTATTCCAGGGAATTCCTAGCTAAAGTACTGCAGAAAGCAAGGATGTTACTAAACAATTTTCTTCCTTCCTTTTTTTTTCTGACTATCAGACCCTGTTTAATGCATAAACAAAAAAAAATTACTTGCTTTATTTTGCAAGTCATACATGTTTCTTCTTCCATATGCATCTTCTAGTTGGTAAAAAATACCAGTACTGTAAATTAAGGAGCCAGAGACCAACTTAGATATTCAATGAACCCATATGTGGATGAAAGGACCCATCCACTCAGATGAGTAATAGGAACCATTTTGAATTCCATCTGTAAAATGAAAGTCTGTGAAAAAGACCGAGCAGTATCACTACTTGGATAATAGTAATAAATTCCTGTGGACATAACTTTTCACTATGTCATATATCTTCAGTTTGAAAAAGTTTGCTGAAAGGAAAGCAAATGTTCAGATTTCTTTGATGTATAGGTGAAGGGATGACACCACTACCACAGTTTTTTTTCTGAACTCAAATTTCACCATACATATACCATATGAAATCCAGGCTGTATAAATTGAATTTATGAATTATAGAATTGATCTTAATTCATATAGCAGTGAAATTAAAGGAATTTTCATCAAGGTTAAAAGTTTCATAAATCTAGATGTCAATAAATTTTTGATGGCACAGTTAGATTGCTGTCTGCATATGAAAGGAAAACCTTTAACCAATGAAATTGTCAAAGACTGTAGACTTTAAACATTTTGTAAAATCTACATTAGAAGGTTGTAGTCTGTTTCAAAATAACAATGTCTGGCATTGTCATTGATTTGATAGGACAGGTCAACATTTGGGAAAAAAAGTAGTTCTAGTGATAAGAAAATAATAGAAACTGGACTTAAGAAAATGTAAATGCAAAATAATAAGTAGCATTGATTCAGACTAGTCATTGCTACCCTTTAGTATCATCATGAGGCTAAACACATTCATTATTAGAGTGTGTTCTTCTACTTCTTATTACTTTGATTCCCCAAATGTGCTGGATAAGTAGACAACATAGGAAACTCTTACTTTATTCCCTGTGGTCATTGTATACCATGTGGTTTGCCAAATTATTATGTATATAGGACTAATCTCTTGATGCAAAGCTACAAGCCTGCATGGATTTAAAGCACAAGATGGAAACTATGTGAATTGTTATTTCTACTCATCTGGGCTGAGAGTATAGGAAGAAAGATAAAATTGTAGGACCTTCCATAGGCTCAGACTACTTCTCTCAGTTACTGGGTCCTTTTAAAAATGTCTATTTAACTCAAATCAATTAAAGAATAAATGAGCAGCTAGGTGATCTGTCTGCACAAGTCTAATTGCTTGTCTGGAGTGGAAGTTCTATCTTTAATATCTCTGCACTTCAAGAAAGCTAGTATCCCTTAGAGAGGGATAACTAATGTCTATTAGAATTATTTTAATGAACTTTTGAATTTCTGGGGGAGGTGTCAGAGTTTAATGGCAGATTTTTGCTCACACAGCTGTCTGTGCATATTTTAGGTACACTATTATCTATTACATTCACAGAGAGTAACAGCATGGTGCTAAGTATATTTGCTGGCTTTGCAGGAGATTGAAGCTCAATTTTCTCTTCTCTTGGGCTCTTACTATAATTGTAAACATGGTTCTTCCAGAAATGAGCCATCGCTACCAAACTAGTTTGAAATCTGGTCTGTCTTATGGAAGGTTTCATTTCAGAATTTCTGTAGTTCAAAACTGGAAACTCAGATAGTTTAGCATGAGTGGAATACTATTTCACTTAGTTTCATTTGTATTGATTGTAAATATAAACTAAGAGCACAGTTAAGATTGCCTTCCTAAATCACTTTATTTCCTGCATGCAGGTCCAAGAAAATGTATCATGGACTTCAAACCTGCAATATACACTAAGATCACAGCTGGATTAGATAACAAGAACAAGTGTGTACTCTGCTCTTTACTGAGTCTGAATAACCCCAAACTTTAGGTTAACTGCTATAAAGACTCCAATCTGAAATGAGTTTATTCTTCTTTCTTGCAGCATGGTCTTTTTCAAAAAAATTGTTAAGCACTGTTGTTGAATAGATTGATTTAACAATAAAACCCCAAATTAACTAGTCATTGGCCAATAACATGTTAGCAACAGTTGTGTAAGGATGTCTCTCTTGGGTAGACAGTCGGACTGATATCTACATGAAATAACACTATCAAAATCTAGTGAGATCATTGTATTTTAATAAGAGAGAGGCAGCATCTTGTGGCATTTGTGTTTTTTCTTTGGAGATTCAGACGGGGATAACAATAGATCCACTGAAATGAAGAAAATGGAAAAAGTAGGTTTATTATGTTTATTATGTTTATTATGTATCTGGCGTCAGTAATTCAAGGTCAACAATTGCAGAGCTCTGTTGCATCAAAAGTTTGATTCAAGAGAAAAGGGATTATGGTCTTGATTAGAGGTGAATGCTACCCGAATGTAAAGTATATACCCAGACATAAACTGGCTGAGAATGAGGCTGTGTTGTGAGAGCCTCTGATGGAAAAATATCATGAATTAAACAAAATTGATCTATGTAGAACTGTGATTCTCAGTAAGGGTGCACTGTCACTCCATAGAGGAAATCCCAAGCCATTTGTTCAATGTATTCCTCTGTACTCAGAAAAGTAAAATACAGCTTAAAAAGCGCATAGATTAAATATGCTAAATGAAAAAGAAAACAGCTGAGGAACATTTTGTGAATTTTAGAAATTAATATTGCTGCAGAAATGTTTTAGTTTTGTGCTATATCACATAAAACTAACAAATCTAGTAAAGATACTACAAATCTAGAATAGTCACCACAGAAAGTGAGTAAGAATTAATACAGAATTTTATTCATGAACTCTTTTCTTCTGTTGATCCAAAGGAACTGTGAGGAAAGAGCTGGCCAGTAATTTTAATTTCTGACTAAAATTTGAGATTCTTCTTCTTTTCTTTTCCAGAATCCAATAGTTTATTGCAATGTGGAAATGTTACAGCCGTATTTTTCAGATTTTGCCTTTTTCAGCTCTATGAAGAGGTTTTAAAGGATTAAATGGAGACTCTTTGATAGTCCATAACAGAAAGTGGGGATTTTTAGAATAAAGACAGCAAGGGTTTCTGATTCAAAGGCTGAATGATATCTACCTGAAGAAAAGTGTGATTGAATGAGTATAATAATTAAATACATCATCCCTTCTTTTACAAACCAAGAATGGATAGAAAAAAAGGTTAAGTCAAAACTAAATGCTGATGAAATAATTGTGGTAAGGAGCAGGACTCACAGGAAGGAAATAGGAAGGATGAAAGTTGTGCTGGTGAATAGCTTTGAATTACTGCAAATTCTGTTAAGAGTTTATACAGAATAGAAAAAGGAATCCTCCTCCTTTCATTCCCCTAACAAAACGGGGTTTAAAAAAGTTTGCTCCCTTTCTTTATCTTTCTTTCTTTCTTTTTCTTTCTTTCTTTCTTTCTTTCTTTCTTTCTTTCTCTTTCTTTCTTTCTTTCTTTCTTTCTTTCTTTCTTTCTTTCTTTCTTTCTTTCTTTCTTTCTTTCTTTCTTTCTTTCTTTCTTTCTTTCTTTCTTTCTTTCTTTCTTTCCTTCTTTCCTTCTTTCTTTCTTTCTTTCTTTCTTTCTTTCTTTCTTTCTTTCTTTCTTTCTTTCTTTCTTTCCTTCTTTCCTTCTTTCCTTCTTTCTTTCTTTCTTCTCTTTCTTTCTCTCTCTCTCTCTCTCTCTCTCTTTCTCTCTTTCTCTCTCTTTCTCTCTTTCTTTCTCTCTTTTATTTCTTGGGAAGTTAGTGGCCCCTAGGATCTCTGTTCTGCATGAAGCAGACAACATCAGCAAGAGCGACATCGTTTTTTCCCCTGACATTAATTCAATATTCTTAAATCTAATCATGGTAATACCAGGAAGCTGGTTGGAAACCATTGAGTAATTTGGAACTGGCCTTAAGCATAAGAGCTCTGCAGGCTTTTCATTAACACTTCATAGTGTAGGATGTAGCAAGGCATTGCTTTTTTTACTCTGTTATAAGTTAATGTTCTAGGGATGGAAGATTTATCACAAGTGTCTTTCAGAACAAGCCCAGATAGAAATCCTTCAAAACCAGGAAAAGAATAAGCTTTCTTTGTCATAGTATTATCAGAAACAAAAAACAGGACATCTGCAATTTACCTACAATGTGCTGCTGGAGACATTCCAGAAAATATCTAAGTGGGCTATGTAAATCAGTATATCTCAAAATACTTTATTGTAGCTTCATATATAGAATTTCTTCCATATGTTTTGGTTACAAATCTTATATTGCTAAAAATATTCTGAGTAAGGTTTCTTTCTGAAGCTGTAAGCTGTGTTTTGTGGAATATTTTTTCCTCTTTGCCTCCATCTTCTTTCTTTCTTTTCCTCTGTCTATGAACACTTTGATGGATTTAATCTCACTGAGGTAAACAATCCCTTGATGATCTTCATGCTGTATATTCCATGGCCTTAATTGAAGAAACAAGGATTCTTTTCATTGGACTGATTTTCTTTATGTGAACAATTTTTCTTTAGAAATCTGTGTCTAACAGATGGCTTCAATTGAACTGCCAAGGAGCCTTCAAATGGTAACAAGTTGGAGGCACTGGACACCCTTAAACAAGGTTAAAAATCAGTGATCTACAGCTGAAAGCTTAAACAACTAGAGCTCATTAATCCTCAAACTTCAAAATTATTTCTAAACTTTCATGAACTGTAATTTTAGCTATTTTTAAGTACTTATTCAAGTTTAATAACTTCTGACTTTAAATTAATCAGATCATCTCATGTTTCAGATCTGGAAATCATGAGATGTCATAAAATACTGGCAATTTAATACAACAAATACTTAAAAAACCTCTTCTTATGCATATACATAAATCTTATTATGACTGAGCTTGTGTTACAGAATCTTTGTAAGTCAGAAATTTTTTTTGTTTTAAAAATAACTATAAGAATGCAAATCAAACATAATTTGTTGTTGAAGAATAAAAACCAGTTAAATCTTGTGTCTATACCTGTTTTGTTTCTGTGCTTATGATTACAAATAAAGAGAAATTGTTATTTATTTCTTACTGACATTGTAATTTTATTTATGTTTTCTCTACAACTGCATTAAAATTCTTGCCTTCCAGACAAGTTCAGAGAAAAAAAATCAAAGAATGTTCTTCAATGTTCTTCAGCAATATAAATATTTATAAACATTTTGCTGACATATGTCAATTTTAGGAAGTAGCCTTTAGATCCTTATGATGTCACAAAGAATATAATTTTTTTTATTCTGAGGACATTTATTGCTCTTGAAAGATACCAGACTGATGATACTGAAGATGAAATTACTTTATTCATTGATATATACTTCAACATTGGCCTGTAAAAGTTTTTTCAAGGGGAAGGAAATAGCCAGATAATCACTTCCAGCTGGGCACTATAATATTTGATGAATAATATTATTTTAATGTAGAAGGGCAGCTAATAATATAGGGGAGGAATATTCACTTCCTTTTAACTGTGAAAGATGGATGAAGATGTGAAGTTACAAAATGGTAACTTTGTATGTTCCATAAATTTTGAGAAAAATCTGTATCATGACAGTTGTTTATTCTGGTTGACACAATCAAGAAAAGTTTCTTCACATCATGCAAGGTTAGTTTTTAGAGTTTGATCTGGCTCATGTTTTAGAGTGAAATTCTTTCAGGACGTGGAGTTGTCTTGCACACTTCAGTTTGGTTTCACCGCATCCTTTTTCAGTGATGAAAGAGTTTTAAGGACTCAAACAGTCGGTGTTACAACAGTAGTTGAGAGTGGGAAATTCCAGAGACAGTCAGAAGTTCCCCTATAATTTGCATATGAGAATTTATTCTAAAATAATTTCAAAATAAATTATGTTTTTTTTCTAAGCTCAGGCAAACTCTGATTGTATGCACAGAAGTATGAGGATATTGCACCTCTGATACTCATTACACTTTCTTCTGTGTAACCTTCTAATTTACTGGGAAGAGTAAAATGAGGTAGCAAGGAATTCCACAGGCTAGTTAGATATTTCCCTGTCTGTCAGCTGCCATGGAATATCTTTTGCCTAGCTTATTATGTGATAAGATAAACAGGAGCAGTTGTGAGACTGCTTCAGTATAACTTTACCTAATATGTGTACAGGCAACACATACCTGATCATTACTTGCTTCCAAACACTAAACAAGTCATAAATATTATTGTGTAAAAAAAAATCTGTCCTCCTGATGTCTATCTAATTTGTTTTCATGCATTATTTCTCTTTTTTCCATATCTTGAGTATGGAATTCTCAAAAATATAAGTAGCATTTAATGGGAAAAAAAAGAAATCTTGACATTTTTCTTCTTGTTGAATTAAATGTTGCAGAAGTGTGGGTAACTTATTATGCAACTTATACATCTTGAATCATACCTAGTAAAATGAAGATTCAGTCAGGTCCCAATCAATTGGACCAGATACACAAATAATATCTATCTCACTGCAACTAAAGCTTTTAATCAGCTTATGTATGTAGAGACTGCCCTCAACAGGGGAGCATCACTAAAAAACCCGATTTAGACATATAATATTCTAGATCTCAGGAAAAGTTAGATATGAAAATTTCAGTTAATGAAACAAGCTGTTCGCTTTAGGTGAGGGGAGTTTTTAATATATGTACTTGCTAATTAGTAAAAGACCAAATGTTTTTGACACAGTTTTTGTTTTCATAATTCTTTAGTAACATTGGACGTTCCAAGACATAAAAGATAAATTTACACGTTGAAGAGAAAGCCATGTAACTACTTTAGAATTCTGAATCTTTCAAATACGCACACAGAAAATGATGGTGATTGTATTTGTTTTCCCTCATATCAACACGATGTTATGGAAATTATGCTTGGAAAAATGAACTGTAGATCACGATAAATGATTCTATTGTTCATTTCATTCCTCTCTTCTGTGCCATCCTTCAGAAGATTTGCTGAAAAGAAATACTATGGTAAAATCAACTTTCCAAATGAAGTTTTTTCAAGGCATGAATTACTACTTTTCTTTGGTAAGGTCTATCTTTTTTTACATCTTCATTTTCCAGTATGATGTATTTTATGACAAGTTGTCAGTAATTTCTAGCTTTCTTTATTTATAGAGTCCAGAAAAAAAATTTTTTTTACTGTTTTTGTCGTATGGCAAAGAAATAAGGATAGACATCCAACTATCTGGAAAAAATGGTAAAGAACTAAGGCTGTAGAATCCAAAGCACTGACTGGCTCCCTGCTATGCATGATGGTCAACAAACACACACAAAAAAGGAAAATTCTGTCCCAGAAATCTGAGCATCAGATCTGTGTGCTTTGAAGGAAATAAGTATTAATTTCAGGGGAAGTGAGTTAAAACCTCTTTTTTAAGTCATATTTTTGTCATGTTGGAAGGCACTTGATCTTGGCAGTCTAGGAATAAAAAAAAACATAAAAAAAAAATAGTGGTATTCAGTGGAAATATTTTGGGATTTCTTGATTTCCAGGAAAGAACACAGTTACCTCATCCTTGCCAACTACTCCAAGGAAATGCTCTGCATGAGCGCACTGCGGCTTCTGTTCAGCGTTCTTTATATGATCAGAGCCTGTCACAATTTCACTGTCTTTCCACAGTATCTTATCAGGTTTGATTTTACTGTAATGTCATTAATACAATTTGTGATAGTCTCCCTTTTTTTTTGTTACCTAAAGTGCAACAAATAATAACAATCTGAAGAAAAGCAACATGTTTCTCTTCACTGAAGAGGTAGAACAGGCATCCAGTCTTCTCTCTCCTGTAATTAAACAAACACATCTTCTCTGTCCAGAAAGCCTGAACTCTCCTTGATTTGTCTCTCAGAATGACTGTAATATCAAAGTGGACAAGAACCCTATTAAATATAAAATACAAACTTTAGGGAGTAAACACTATTCCTTGCTGACTGGTTAAACTAATATAAGTTCAAACTGCATCATTTCTCTTCTTTCCTTCAATGAAGCTTGTATTCTTTGATTCAAGGAGAGAAGTGGTATAGCTGCAGTAAATTTTCTATGATAGCTAAATGTATGTCAAAATTACTAGTTCACCCTTTCAAAAAGTTTTCAGTCTGAACATTCCCAGGCTATAGAGTAACCTGAAACTGGATTTTCTTCTTCATCTAACATCCAAGCCACTATGTGAAAGTAAATTAGCATCAAATTATTTTAAGTCACCATAATTCTTAGCAGTTTATTAAAGCAGAATTACCTGTGTAATTCAGTACATCTTTAGGTGTTCCGAAACAGAATCTTCAAGTGACTTCTATATTCTATAGAATTCTATACAGGATATGGATCATCAAAACCCACATCATCCAGACATGTCCTGGATATATTCTTAAACAAAATTGTTTATGCTTTTATTCAGAAAATTGCTATTAAATAAGAATATACTATGGAAAATTCAGATATCAGTTAATCAGAGTTATTTTACTTTTTTGCAGTTAAGTATATACTTTGAACTATAGTTTTTATAGCTGCTGGAGTGCTTAGCATTAATTCTTACTTCAGGCTGGTCAATATGTTTTAGGACATTTCAAATTTTTGTGTTATATAATTCATAGTCCTTCACAAATACAACAGAATGTAGATACCACTTAGAAGAGGTTTGAGTCAGGTTTTTTTACTAGATCCTTAAATATCTGAGGAAAGGGGAAGAAGAGCAAAAGTAATGAAATTATCCCACTGACAGCTACATTAGCTATTCATGTATTTCGTATTAGCAGAAATCTGATGAAGGAAGTCTTACAGACATTTGGAGAAAGAGCATAGAGGGATTAAACATAAACTCTTAAGAAGTCTTGATTCTCCTTGATGCAAATATATTATTAAGAAGAACAAAGAAAATAAAATTGAAACTGCTTTTCTAAGTTTCCTATGCTCTCTCTCAGTTGAGTGGTAGTGTGCATTTATTTTTTATCCCTCTGCTTAAATTTGAATTCTGGCCAAGAAAGCAGACAGGAGAACATTGGCGCTTGGCTCTGTATCTTACCCTCTTGCACATTTTCTTCTGTCAACCTAATTACCTGCAGATATATATTTATCTCTGAAAGAAAAATTATCTAATCCCACCATGCACCATGAAGAGAGCTGGCAGATGAAGAAATGACTGACAGATTTTTAATGTTGTTTTCTGTGATAGATTCTTTGCCTTACAATCTTAAAGCTCTGGAAATGTACCATTGACAACTGCTGTTTCATTTCAGAACTCCTTTGCTTAAATTTCTTGTGTTGAGTCAGATGAAGTGATTCGCTGTGCTGAGCAAACACTGTGGAGTTATCCACGAGCAACCTTTTTTTTAGTATCAGCTATGGTTTCTCAGCTATGGTTTTCACTCCTGCAGGTTACTGTTACCAATACTGCTGGGCATAGTGGGAAGATATTTCCTGCCCCCTTCTTATCCCTTCCAATATTGCTGAAAAAACTTTCAGAGCACGTTTTCCATACGCTATGGTTTGGGTATTTATCTTTTACTTCTTGCCCATTTTATTTATGTACTCTTTTGGGGATTTTTTCAGGTTTTGATTTTTTTTTTTTTTGGTGGAGAATTTAAGTCTTTAATAGAAATTTGCTGGATGAAATGTCTTCTTTCCCATGCTCTTCTGTTTTGAAGCCTATTCTGCCTAACAAATAAACAAGTAATGATTATCTGGTGTCTTATAGACCTCCAATAGTCCTTAGCCCACAAGTTCTAAGAGACCACACTAAAGTACTAAAAAAATGTGCTAATCAATTTCTAACCCATTAGCAATCGTCTTTAAGAACTCCCACAAGATGAGAGAGCATAGATGAGTATAATTGCCTTGCAAAGTAAATCTTTGTGAACAGAACATATACATATTAATTCTGGATCCTGAAAATATATCAGGGAAAGTACTGAGTAATCTGTAAGCATTTAAGAAGTAGCAAGATGATAATAGAATAAGCATCTTGACAGACATTTGTATAAAAGTATGTTATCAGACCTCCATGAAGTAGTAACTGATGTAGAAAATCAAGGATTTAGAATTCTGATTTAAAATCTGATAAGCATTTCTACACTAATTTGTATGGCTTCAATGGGAAGTTGTAACAGAGGTGACCATATTACAACAGAGTGTTTACAGACAGATTGGAAAAAAATATTTAGGAAGATGTATTACTTATTTAACATGTTTAAGAAGGATTTAAATGTCCTAAGTCCTATAATATTAATATATATTAATTATAAATTTTCTTTGTATGTGTAATCTTTAAATAAATCAGTGAATGTGGGAATGAAAGAGAGTGCCCAACTCCCATCACAGAAGGGATCAATAAACAGCATTGAGAGACATCAGAGATGATTTCTCAGTTCTACTTCTTCCTGTAGCAGCCTTCAGGAAGCAGAATAACATGTTTTAAGCTCAAAATTTTACAAAACATGCATAATAGTATAGACAAGACAAAACATCAAATAAAACTATGATTTTTACGAAACTAAGAGAAAGATAAAGTTGGTGGTGCTGGCAGACTGGTTTTCTTCAACTGAGGAAGGACATGCTGAGAATTTACCATTGACAGACATGCTGAGAATTAACCATTCATGGAATTAAATTTTCCATTTATGGACCCATGAAGATTTCCTGTTCTATGTGTCTTTTGAAAACAGCATGAGAAATTAACATCTCAAATTTCATCCAAAGAAAAATTTTTTGAGTGCTTTTCATTCTATGAGTAGAGGTGAGCTCTAAGTGATGGGGACTGTAAAATCCACATCATGAAGATAAACACAAATTAAACAGACATCAGAATAGAACAGTACAGATATGCTGTCTTCTGACAAAGGATGGGAGAAGAAGACAAAAAAGTTCTGTAAGTCAATTTGTGAACCTGTGATTACCTGCTTCTCCCAGAATGACAATATTTGTTAACTCCCTCTGAATATTTAAGGTGGCTAGATGAAATGGATGTTGTCTGCTTGTCCCATATATATATATTTAATTAGAAGAAAATCTTATCTTATGTCAGAGTGTAAGTAGGGGAGATTAAAAAATTCTGCCTTTCAAAAACTATATTTAATTCAAACATATTGCTGAGATATTGCCATGCCTCATAACTTTTTAATGGAATATAATTTTTAAGTGTGACACTTATAAATTTTAGTGTTGAATTGAACAGGTATCTACTGCAAAAATATTTTCCTTCAGCAAGTATATAGATACTGTATTACCCTTTATTTAGTACTCTGACTACCTCTCCTGAAAAAACCGTTACCATTGTCAGTGCTCAATATGATGAGTAAACATCATCAAAGTTTCTTAGTGTGGATGATATCATTCTGAAAAAATTTATGATGTGAATTTCTTTTGGAGATTATTATAACTATTCATCATACTGAAATTTGCTGGAATTTTTTTGTGTCCAGTTTTGTAAAGTACAAAACCTTCTCAGTCATCTGGTTTTACAGTTGTATGTCCAATCTGGGAATTAAGTGAGTAATTAAACAAAACAAAACAAAATTAAATTGTATTCATTAAAAAATTAGATATGTGGTCTGTTTATTTTACTTAATTATGATATAACAATGTGATATGTATTAGCTTGACCAAACATGACCAAACTTCAAGTATTTCACATTTTCCCCGTTTCTTTAATGTATTGTGTTTTTTCTTTTTCTGCCTGTTTTTCAGCTCTGCAAGGCAGGAACTCTGTTATATTAAAAAATTTCTAGAACAGTTTAGACACTGTAAGGCTGTGATACATCATATTCCAGTGATTTAGCTCCAGTAGGAGAAATCTCTGAGATGTATTTCATTAGCATTGCAGTGATCCCTGAAAAAGTTCACTATGTCAATATGGGATTTGAAGCACAGAATTGCAGTATTGTGTACTTCCTCAGACTGGAAAGAAGTTCAGTAAGTCTTTAGTCCAGACTTCTGGTTAAATCTGTGCTTACAATTCCTGTTTACCTTCTCCACCTTTATGTCCACAAGGTCTGTAAAGAAGACTAACCTTGATTTTCCCAGGGACCCACCTGGGGCTGAGTGGCCTATAGCTCCATGGATTTTCTCTCCTACCTTTTTTGGAGATGAGAGCAGTAATGGCCTTACTTCAGCCACCAGGGACTTTGCATGATTTTCACAACCTTCTAAAAACTACAAAAGAAGCCCAGCAATTACATTAGCCAAAGATGTTAGATTTCAACAGTTTAAAGGGTGAGGTTCAGCTCTAGATTTAGTCTCCTAAAAGTAGGTATCAACAGTAGGTGTCTACACATAAAGCTAGATATTTACCCCCCTTCTAGAAGCACTTTAAATCTTGTCTATTGGCAGGCAGCTGACTTGCTCTTAGGACACCATTAAATAATTTGACCACTTCTTTAGCTACTCCTTTCACTTTTACTAAGGGCATGCATGGTGAATCCCAAGAGCTGTGAACAATTTCGTATTTTTTCTGTAGTTTTCTGATTGGTAAAAGAGATTGTAAAACAAGATTGGGGTATAAATGTGAAATAAAAGAAAAGAGTCTTCCCCCTCTTTGCAAAGGGATATAATTCTGGACAAACTCACTAGTCTTTTTGTGACAGTCAGCACATAGACAAAAATGTTGTGGTTTTCTTGGATTTCCAAAAAGATATTTGACAAGATTCCTCACCAGCCATTCTTCAAGAAAGCAACCTACCATGGGATATAAGGGGAGGCTGTTGCATGGAGGAATGCTTCTTAGAAAAAAAAAAAAAAAAAAAAAAAAAAAAAAGAAAGAGGGAGGGGTTTATTTTCCCC